>BMAO01000992.1:0-108561 GCA_019973975.1 Trichonephila clavata | reverse complement strand
ATACATAAAAGGTAGTATCAAAGAAGTGAAAAATGAGTAACAAAAAGTGAAAAAAAAACTTGATAAGTTTTATTTCATATTATAATTTGAAAATTCTCTGAGGCGCCTAGTGTAAAGGTCATATGAAGTATCAATCATAGTTCCTGATTTGTTGGTTTTCAATTTGTTAATTTCCGAACTTCATGAAGATTGTACATTCTCCTGTAACCAAAAGGCACACGAATTTAGATGCGCGGAATCTGAAGGTCATGCAACTGACAAATTGAGACTAATGTACTTTTAATTTTTGTTTCGGTTACAATAACAATTTTACTTTTTTACCGTGTAAACGGCTGTCCTTCTATCATGGAAATTGTCTGATATTTCCCCAAGAGGGCTGGCTAAAATTGAAATCCCCGGAATGTGTAAAAGTAACACGTATGGGTTGTACAGGGTAGGACGGTTGGACAGGGTTGACGTGGAAACTTCCTTTTTTGAACATGTTCCAGTGACGTTCTGGGGGAAGGTAGGGGCGTGGGAAGGGGTTCGGTGGAAGGGGCGGAGGGAGATGTTTGTGTTTCCATCCGTCTCAGTCCCCAACATGTATTATTCTGCCCTGAGAGCCTAAAAGTGTAGAAAGATTGGAAGGAACACTAGCCATAGTACAACAAAATATAATCTAATTTATTCACAATATTAATAACCACTCAAATTCAATCGATCCAATCTAAGAAATGCCCCCAATTAATCACTATTCCGACAATAAACGAGGTAAGCGAGACATGAGAAAACTGTAATACTAACCACACTTACTCAAGGCAATTACTTTGACTTCTTATCTATTTAATCTGGATTTAATCTTAGTGACAATTCATCACCTTAAATAATTCAATTATGAAATATTAAATATCCACGATTCACTTTCAAGTTGATAAATCTCTGCTCCGATACCAGTCTAGCCTATCTCACTCTAACCTGAAAGCCTAGACCAGTGATTCCCAAAGTGGTCTATATAGACCCCAGGGGCCTATGACAACATGCAGGGGGGGCCCGTCAGCGAAAAAATAATTTGGGGGTCCATGAGTTGTAAATTAGGGTCTACGATAGTGACTCTCATTAAACCAGATCATTTAAAAGAAAATAAAATGAGGTGGAAACCATATTTACTTGTTTTGCAAATTTATTTGTAAAATGTAATGAAGTAAATTTGCAGTTACAAGGACCATAATTTCGGCGTTTCTTGTTATAATTAACCTAAGGAGTATAATATTAAACGTCCCGAATTTTCCTAGTTTCTCAATTTGTCCCACACAATCTGCCAGGAAAAGGAAGTTATAACCTACGTTCACCCTTTAAATGCCCTTTATTCAGATTTTGAAACTAGGTCTGAGAATGCTTTGACTATATATGGTAATACTACAGTATATATATATATATAGGCAATTAATTAATATTGTCACATTCAAAGAAAATACAAATGTCGTATTACAAGAGGAACTGATCGAAATTGACACTAAGAAGATCTTAAAATAAAATTTAGAAACAGATATCAGCAAATTTAGAAGCTCCAGATTCATCCGTCTCATTAAAACATTTGTTTGTTGCTCAGTTTCTTTATGTAATAGTTATTTTAAGTATTAATTAAATTTTAATTTAATTAACATGTGTCTTAGGTTTTAAACACCATACTTCACTACAGTTAGAAATTTAAATATTTTAAAGTAAGTATAGCTCTATACCAGCTGTCAAAAAGACATTTAAGTTGATAAATTTGCAAAAATTTATTATTAGGTAAGTAGGGGGTCTACCCCAAACCGAAAAACATGGCAAGGGGTCTATGAGACAAAAAAGTTTGGTAACCTCTGGCCTAGACTATATATAGTAGTCTAAATTAACATAATCATGTTTTCTTCTTTGAAGCTGAATTTTATAATAAAAGAATTTTTAAAGACCAGAAATTCCCCAGGAGGATTATTAGTAGAAGGAGCTCAGATGAGTGAGTGAGTGATTGAATATTAACGTCCCACTGTTCAGCTACACGAGGGCTTTTTTGGGGACGGTCGACGTAATTTTGAACCATGGTCAAGTGACGCGTACGACACCTGAGCTTACACCCCCCTCTCCTAACTACCACACTACACCAACGGGAGGACGTTTGAGCTCTCGACAGATTTAACGTGCATCGTTCCCTTACACGGCGGGTCTTCAGTGGTACTGGGATCGAACTCATGGCATGCTAGCCACGATCCGATACCTAGACCACTCGGCTACCGCGGCCACAAGGAGCTCAGATAGAATCGTCATAAAAATGCCGTGGTCGAGGAAACAGTGCTCTTTTGCTGTGGAGGCGTATTTCTCTAACGGTCGGTTGGTGGTTGCAGTGCAACGTGTCTTTCGTTGTCACTTCGATATTTCTCCGAGAGGTCGTGATCCTGATCGGAAATGTGTTTTAATGTGGGTGGATGCCTTTCGAGCAATGGGGAATTTCTCCAAAGAAAAGAAAGAACCTCCGAAGACCGGTAGAACACCTGAAAATGTGGAACGAGTTCGTGTGTCATTCAAACCGGTACGTGACAATGATCGAACAATTCTTCTTACCCGCTCTCCAAGAAAGGGATCTTGTTGTTACAACAAGATGGGGCCACAGACCACACCTCCAGGTTTTCCATGGGTATTTTGAGACGCCTTTCCTGAATGACTGATCTCCCTGCGAGGGGACTTTAACTGACCTACGTGCTCACCTGATGTTTCTCCTCCTGGTGACTTTCTCTGGAGTTATTTCAAGTCCCTGGTTTACGAGGATCGCTCTAAGACCCTGAAAGACCAACGGAACAACATTCGAGTAGAAATTGACGATTTTTTTTTAAAAAAAACTGTCACTTATCAAAGGCAAGTATTCTTACCTATAATAGTTTCATTTAGCATGTTTTTGAAAGAGGAATAGTTAAAATTTTATATAAATCATTTCAATTATTTCCTTTTACGAGGAGGAATTGAAGTATTTGATTGATACCAGAAAAATATTTTTCTTATCTATATAAATAAATACCTTTATTTCATATTTATTAAAATGGATTATCTTTTAAAACAATACAAAAGTAAATTAAACTACCTTTTTATTCTTCAGAACATTCTAAAACTGGCGATTTCTGGTCAAGTACAGAAATGCTTTAGGCATTCAGAGTTTCGAATGCTATTCACTACAGGTATTTGATTTGTATTTACGATCTTCTTTATTGTGCCTTTTTTTCCCATTCTAATTCCATTAAGATTATACTGACAAAGTAAAACATAATTAATATCAACTACGTTGTATAAAACAAAGAAAAATCATTCGGCAAGATGAGGTACAAGTAAATATACCTCTTTGTATTAAAAATATAATTGATACTAAGGTAAATATATCATAAAATGGATCACACGCACATCCAAACTTCTTCTGAAATTTTTATGAAAAGTTTTCTTTATGTTATCTGTGTTTTATAATATTAAAACTAAATCCACTTGAATGATTTACCCTTAGAATGAGTCGCTCCATAATTAGTATTAAATTTTTCGTGAAATTTTTCTCGAAGCCAATTGAATATGAATCTGAGTGAATACCAATTCATTGCAGAGTTTTACAAAAAGAACAACCCTGATACTTCCATCAGCATTAGTCTGACCAACACAAATGTAGTCCATGATTTCTTTCATTTCAGGAACTGTAAAAACAAAGTTTACTATTTAAATATTGAAATTCACTTTTGTTCTGAAACATTTGTAAGGTTATTTGTAATTTTAAACAGAACATTTTTGTTTTTATTACCGCTCCAGTACGATTTTATTCTTTTCTTTTGATGTCCTTTCCCTAAGTACGAGGGCTATTTTTTTAAGTTAGGTCCATTGGCTTGTATAGTTCTTTAGTTCGAGCGTACGCCGCAATGAGTCTCTGCGTCACTGACCAGCATCCTTTGTGAACACACTCGTGCCATTTAGAGCTCTGTAGCAGTCTTGTAAGCTTCACTGTGCATCTTTAAAATGTTTAAGGTGACTGACTGAATCACCCACCAAGAGGGAAATAGGTCTGTTATCCATTTTTTGATTGCGAGAAACTTTTAGGCAGCAGACATTCATCGTCAGATAACAGAAGTTTATGGAAATTGTTGCAATGAGTGACAGCAAAGTTCGAAAATGGGCCAGGAAGTTCGCACTTCTCGAACGACTCGTGACTTAATCGAATCTTTTGGCTGGGATTTTTAGGACCAAGCACCATACAGCCCCGACCTTGCTCCCAGCGATTTCCACCATTTCCTGCACCTCAAACACAGTCTTGGCGAGAAGCGTTTCAGTGACAACGAAGAAGTGAAAGCAGCAGTGAATTCTTGGCCGTCCGAACAGGCGGCAGACTTATTTGAAGAAGGTTTTCAAAACTTAGTTCTAACGTATGACAAGTGCAATAATAAACTCGGTAACTATGTAGAAAAATAGGCAAAAGTATGTACAATCCTAAAATAAAGGTTTTTTTAAAACAAAATATTGACGTTATTTTTTTTGAAAACAAACGGTCGTTACTTAAAAAACAGCCCTCGAAGTTTTTTGTACATAGTTTAAGAAGTGAAACTTCAATATTATATATACAGGGGGATTCACACACACATAAAAGATGGGTAAAACTTTAAGAAACGATTGTACACATCCAAACAAATAGCTTTCATGAAAGAACGTATGGTCGGAATGTAAACGCAAAGGGGCTAGAGGGCAAGGAAAGCGATCTTGTTATACGAGGAATTAAATACAAAGAACGAATACGTTACAAAAGCGTTTACTAACGTATGATTATAAGTGTTTAGAAACAGTGACCAGCAATGACTATGCATGTGGTACAACGTGAAAGAAAGGATTAGCAAGCTTTATGAAAAACACATCAGGCATATCCCGCTCTTTTGCAGTGACCGAATGTATGGTGATGAGTTTTTCTGCAAATTTAAATGGTGTCTCATCATAAAAGTCATCACAGCTGTCCCCACAAAAAAGAAATGAAGAAGTAGACGATCTGATGAAGCTTCAGAATCACCACAGAATCTTATATTTAGATATCCTGTTTATAATACTGATGCAGCCATCTTTCTTAAATGCCGAAATCTCAATGATATTTTTTGTCTTTAATATTCAAGTTATTCCAATCTCCCAAGTAGATTTTATTAAAAATTATATAATAATAATAATAATAATAATAATGATAATATAAGAATAGAGAATTAAGCAAGCAGACTTGTGGAGTAGAAAGAAAAACAAATAAAATTTTGGAACACAGACTAGAAAATAGAAATAAAACTGATGGGAGCATACAGTAAAGATTATAGTCAGAATATAAAAATGAAATACGTGTTTTTGAATAAACATTTTATGGAAAGGGTTGAAAATATATATAACAAAATATTTTCAATAAAGAAAAAAATTCAGATTGATTCTAAAAACAAAAACATTATACGAGAGTTTACTTCAACTTCAAGAATAGTACCATTTATTTAAAAAGAGGTCGATGAGACTTTTTTTACAATTTATTGCAAATTATGCAACTTAAAATTTAGATTTACTATATAAATCAACGATGTTGTATAATATAAACTTGTTATAAAGGTTAGAAAAAAATCTTGAAACAAAATGATAGAATTTATAAGTAAAATAGTGAAACTTACTTTGATGCTTTTTAAAACTGAAAGCTTAACGAGTGACTATACGAAACTGTGTCAAATTTCTGATACAGAACAGCGTCTTAGCTTTGAGGAGTGTGGAACCCAGCTTCCTATTTTGCGATAAAACTTAGAAAATTATGTAACGATATTTATGAAAAAATGTTTTTTGTTCAGTTAATGATTACCCCAATCCAATTTCATCCACTTTTTTCAAGTAATATATTTTTTTGTGTGTCATAAAAACTATTTTGTCACATTTAACTAAATTCTATTTTCTGTTCAGATGTTGATCAACATTTCTTGTGAAATGCTGATCAACGTTTCAAAAAGTTTATATTGTGGATTCTGTAATTAGTACTTTTAAAAGCTTTTTAATGTCAATTTCGACAGTCGTAAAGTCAAGTTTATAAAACAATGCAATGTCCTAAGTTTTCCTCGAGATATAGCTTGTTTCATCTTAGGTATACAACATGTAAACATCCAGTTTGGGAAGTAAGCATGCGCATAAAACTAAGGTCACAAGAGTGTTACATGGTTTTTGATAGTTATTAGTAATTTATGTTTGTACTTTGCCTTAAAAAATATTCGTATATAATGATGGCATATTATATCATAACACAAAATATCGCGGGAAGGTCATATGGCACGATGTTTTTTTTCATTTCCTATTTATAATTTAATTTTTTTTACTCTCCAAAGTAACTATTTTTTTAAATTTTTATTACATAAGTCGTCATTTGATGATATCAAAAAACATTTCTAACAGTTAAGTCTGGATTTGAAAAAATATTTCTCAATAATAAACAAATATTGACACAATTTATTTTTATAGAAGTTTTTGTTTTGTTTTGTAGTATGTTATTTTTTATTACATATATTATTATTTGAAGGAAAACGTTTGATTTCTTCAAGAATCATCGAACGTGACCTTCATACTGATAATTTTTTTGTAATAAGATAAAAAGAAAAAAAATCTAAGCTGTTTTTATCAGGAAGTCGACCTAAATATGAATTTGATAGAACATGCTTGGAAATAAAGTTTTTCAAACTTAAAATTCAGGATGTAAATAATTTGTTTTAACGAGAGGAAATTCTAAAATTTAGAGAAGAAAACTTATAATATTGATTAGAGGCAAATTTATGCTAAGAAAAATTATAATAACATAGTATATAAATACACTTCTATTTTTTAATAATTATAGTAAAAATGAAATTTAAGTGGAAATTCTTAGTGGATATTGGAACCAATTTTTTTCCTGCAAACATCATTATAATGCAAATCTAATTCTTGTTACAAGGTTTCTAAATAACATGGTCCAAGAAAAAGTGCCTTTTTATATACACACTCCAAAACATTTAATTTACTTAGTTTTTTTTATTAGCTTTTACTTAGCTCTCTGAAGCAACACGAGGGGGTCTGACGACGAACCTCGTAATTTTGAGTCACGGTCAAGTGATGAGGACGATCCCTACCCCACTTCAATCTTTTACATTTCATGTGTACTTTGAGCCTGGAAAAATTCAACGAGCATCAGCCCCTCTACACGATAGGTCTTCAATGGCATTATGTCATGAATTCGCGACCCGATAACAGCGACCACAAACTCGTGACTATGACCATTCCTCTACTACGGCTTCAAATAATTTTTAAGATTGCCGAGAAAGAGGATGAGGACCACATTCTGAGATTAATTGTTATTTTAATTTCTGTTGACTTTAAACTGGAGACAACTCTTGGAAATCAATTTACCCGGCAGAAGGCACTCACTCAACACTAACGTTAGTAGTCACGCGGGGTGATGGAGTCACCCCAATCCTTTTTTTTTAATAATTATTTTTATTGTACACGATAAAAATCGTAATTCTAGTGATAAATTTAAGTGACTAATTTCATTGGATAATTTTTGCTTGATAATTTGAGAATAAATGCAATCAAATATAACTTAAATGTTTCAAATGTGTATGACTTTAAATTACTTGTGACTTCATATCTTTCTTGATGGAGTTTTTATGTAACATTTGAAAGCTTTCCCTTCAACTTAAACGTTTCGTGCTCACCGCCTTTCTCACATTTACTTTCGCTGTCATGTTTAATATCCATCATTTCATCAGTTTCTTCCTTTGCTTGATCAGGTTCAGCTTCATCTAATACAGATCACACAGATCCCCATTTCTTTCTTTATATACGGCTCATTTACATGTATAAATCATAATGAGTGGTATAACACAGCCATCAAAACCACTAAGTCATTCACAGGGAAAAAATGTAGCCTGTTCATAGAAAATATTTTGGAACAGGTCGTGCGGGGAACTCACTCACCCCCAAGTACCCCTAGTATAGAAAAAAAAATTGCCACTCCTCCGCCCTCCAAAGGAAGATATGCGACAAATACATTTTAGTTCCCATGAAAACTGTCATATAGGAGTATACTGACAAGGACATGGGTAATAAATAAACTGTTTTCCCAGAATTAAAGATTTCGTGAGCATGGAATTGACTCTGAGCCCCGATTTTCGATTAATTTGACCATAAGCAAATGTGCTTATAATCAAGAAGTAGCAGTAATCAATTAATAAATATTATTTATTATACTTTTAATTTTAAGTTGTCTTTTTATTTGAGGCAATATGCATGCATGAAGCCCAGTGGCTGAGTGGTAATGTATCGCGCTTCCACACCACAGGTCCGAGGTCCAAATCCCGGGCTGGGCAAGGTCCACTCAGCCTTTCATCCCTTCAGTGGGTCTATAAAATGAGTACCAAGATTGTTTGGAATTGAACACTGGGAGTTTCGCGTCAGACTGACCACTTGACCGAAACATCTGCACATGCACCCTAGAGCCTAAGGTCACGTATACTGAGATAGACACAGTAGGCCTTGACTCTCATGGGCTGTTGCGCCACTCAGTTCAGTTCAGTTATAAGCATGCACTCCTAAGTTTATTTTAATTATTAATTGACATTTATATAAAATTAATATATTTATGCTAAATTAATAAGTGTTTTTATATAAATATAAATGAAGACGTGTGTATAAAAATTTTACAGTTGATTTTTTCACCCATTTTTACTTGTTTTTTTTTAAAAAACTAAATAGCATTCTTCATTTCATATTACTTGATTTTTAGTTTTAACGGGAAAAGCATACATATGTCACAGGGAGATGATAAAGGAGGAGATTTGATTAAATCTCTGAGGTAGATAATTAGCTCATGGAAAATGTTGCAAAAAAAAAAAAAAAAAAAAAAACTCTGCCGTGTGACTTTTCTAAAGAAAATAAGGGATTTTTTACAAATCCCATTTTTTAGTGAAAAATGAAATAAACAATTTAAAAGATTCCCTCAGCTCTATGTTTCACTTGCTACTACTCCTCTTCAGCTCATCGCTCTCTTCAGGCGTCCGTGCCGACTACCATCACGCTCTGACGTGATTGAGACAGTAGCCCCAAGTATTACTTAAGAAGATTGAGGGCATTTTTATTGTTATTACCTATATTTCAATATTCATCAAGTAAATACCGTTGAAAAATGGTTTTAAATATAGAAAAAATCAAACTCCAAACCGATTTTGTAACTGCAGAACAGTTAAATGAAACTATCGGGACGCTTTTGAACAAGAGGAATGATAAAGAAAAAAATTTGTGACCTCGCGAAAGGATAGAAGAAGACATCACAATCATTGAGGTAGTTGAGAGTAAAATTAACGTCACACTATAAAGCAACACGAGGGCAATTGGTGACGGATCTTGTAATTTTGAGTCTTAGTCAAGTGATGAGGACGGCACCTGTGAGCTGGCACCCCTTCCAAACTGTCATACCACACCAGCGGGAGGACTTTGAGCTCGACAGATTTAACGTGCATCAACCTCCTCCACACAGTGGGCTTTTAATGGCACCAGGACACGAACCATCACAGTCATTGAATAATTTAAACTAGCATCACTACTTAAAAATGCAACGGACACAGAAACATTGCAATTATATTAAAAAAGTACGATGTTATGAAAGTAGGCATTGAAAAATCTTTGATCTCGAAGAGAAAGTTTGACTTCGATCCAGTTGCTAAAATATTGCTAATGGAAAATTTTTACCTCGTACTTCAGGAAACCCATCTGTCAAAACTGACCACTGTTGAAGAGATAAAATGCTGTATAGTTTGAAATCGAAGTATCTAGTACCCATTTCAATTGTACTGGAGTTTTTAAAGGCTATGCGTGGTATGTCAGTGTGAAGAAATTTCCTAGAAAAGGAACCATTGTTTGCCCAAATGTATCTAGCGACTTCAATTATCGTATTCAAGTCGATTTATTTGACCTATAGTCGACCCCAGAGGGAAATTACAAATGGCTCTTACACCACCAGGGCCAAAAGTTCAAATTCAGCTTTCTTCGACCGTTGACTTCAAAAAAAGCTACTGAAGTAACAATGGAGTTATTAAAATATTTTTGGAAGCAAGTTGTCCTCATATACTACAAAGCTGCAACTGCCCTGAGCTTATGGTTGCTGTCACAAGAATTAACAAACCTGAGGCCATTGGACAGAGTTGTAAATGGTAGGCCTAGACATCAGCTAGTCAAGCATCTGTTGAGAGATTAATCAAGATGCTGAAGCTGTGCTGACTAGCAATCGCACAAAAAAAAAATTGGGTTATAGGTTATTACTTTGTTCAATTTCAAAAGAATTCCTCTTTTCATCGAACCATTAAACGACCATCTTACAAAGCTTCATATGTAAGAGAACAAAAAACAGGAATACAATCTAGTCATATTTTGATATTGTTACTTGAAAAACTTGTTATTGAAGAAGACTTGGATCTACTTCTTAATCAGAAGGACCATGGCATTATTTTAACACCAGACGGCTTTCCAGCAGCTTCATTGGAGAACAACATTGACGCTTCAGCTTCAAATGATCTATATATGAATAATACAATCAATCAGCAATAACACTTCAATGTCACACGATCTACCGGCAGTTACTTTAAATTTAGAGGATAGACTAGAAATTGAATCAATTTCTTTACCAACAACTAAACAAATCGAACCAATTAATAACTCTACATCAACTCTTGTAGCAACAGAAACATATGTAGTGTTACTTGAGTCAGAAATGGAAGCGACAGAGAGAGAGAGAGTAAAGCATGTTGCGTTGCTTGTGGAATGGAATCCCCTGAAGCCTGTTCATGTGACATAAGTGAAAATCTAGTTCACGCAATATGTGGGAAAACAGTAGAAGAACATGGATTGAAAATTATATGCTATTCATGTCAAAAAGAAGAGAGCATTAAAGATCCAAGGGGAAAAAATATTGCAAGGTCCTGAAAATATCAGCTGAAAAAATGAAAGAAGCTTCTTCGAAAAAATTTAAAGACGTTGCAGTGGATTCCACGGTTTTGATGTATGTACTAAAGGCATACATAAGTACAATACTAAAAAGAATGTTAAAATGAAAGAATTTTAATTTAATTTTCAATTTTAATGTTTCTACGCTACTTTTTATTTTATAATTGTAGAACACAAAAATTCCTAAATGTTTGCTTTTTATAAGTACACTCTGTATGATACGAAAAACGTTTCATATATCTTAACAGAATTTTAAAATATTTTATAATAAAACACAAGTAAAAATGGTTCTGGAGAAAACTCCTGAAGAATCTTGTCTTGAAAAGTGATTATTCGAGCATCCAGATTTTTTATTAAAGTATTACAAAAATGCTTCCCATTTTTAAAATTTTTCCTTTTGTTTAGTTAGAGTTATTTACTTAATGGACACAGAGATTCAATTCACAAAAATGGGTCAAAAGATCAAATCTAATTTTTTTAGTCTAAATTATTTTTTTATATATTTTTCTAAGAACTCACAAAAATTGGAAAACCCTAAGTTTAAAAAAAAAAACGCAGAATTATGATAACTTTTACGTTTGTTTTTATTCACAATCCAATGACAAATCAAAACCTTATAAACTGACTTATCTCAGAGAAAGATCAAATAACTAGTTTGTCTTCATTTAAAATGCTAAGGCTTTTTTTCTATTGTGCTTAATACTTGGAAATTTTTTTCACTTGTTGCTAATAGTACATGGAACAAAAGTTGAAATGAATTTTTAAATCAAAGCAACACTTATTTTTAAAGAATAATTGAAGATATATATATATATAGAATTTACACACACAAACACATTTTTTAAGCAATTTTCAATAAGGATTCATAAAAAAATGTATTGTACGAATACCAATCATGTTATCTCAAAATCCACACCAACTTTTCTTATGTTTCGTCTGTTTTGTTAACGTACTTGTAAATCATATTTCATACATGTACGTCAATTTTTGTAGGAGGAGTAGCATTTTAAAATCTCTTCATAAGTTTCAAGTTTTTCCCTTACAAAATTAAATGGTTAGCTTTTTATGAAATTTTGAGCATGGAATCTATTTGTTTTACATTATACATACAACCAAAAAAAATTATGAAAAGCATTAAATTAAAAAAAATTGTGTCAATCGTACCATGTTTCTTGTTATAAGAAACTTGTTGATAGAGTTTCTTGAAATAAAGTCTCTCAGCTTGTGTAAAAAAGTAATGTTGGCAATAATTATTGTGTATAGAAAATTAGGAAGTGTTGTACATTTTGGAATCTAAACTAGATGGATCATCTTTTAAAACAACTTATTTAGAGTAGTATATAATATTTTTCTTTTTGTGGTGCGTCAAATTTATGTGATATCATTATCCCAAATGAACTCAAATTATGGTAATTTTAAATAAACCAGAGCAAAGTGTTATTGCTAGATTTGTGACTGTGATTAATAGCACGGCTACATAAGATCACGTTAGGGAAAAAAAATCTCTGTGAAATTGTAGAATTTGTGTACACAGTAAATAATGATGAGATGGAAGGTATCAATAGAGGTGTTTTTAAGGTATCGTAGCTTTACAAAAATGTTTGGAATCGTAATTTTACAAAAACGTATAAAGGAAGTTAATTATAACATTTAGTGTCATTTGAATTAAAATACACATATAAGAACTGTTTTAAGAATAATATTACAATAAAAAATTATTTAAATGCAATATTTTGGCAAAAAATGAACATAGAATTACCTATTTTCAAAGCATTCTCTTTTGATGAAAAACGCTTCTATAATAATAATATTTTGCCTATATATTTCTCAGATCTCTGCACAGAGACTGAACTATGAGTTTTGAAATGTATAACTCATAGAAGTGGATTTATCCACATTCTATAGCATCAAAGTGGAGAAATAAAAAAAAAGCAACAGATAATTATTTTAATTGGTAGTAACTCTAAAAATATTGTGAATTTTTCAAAAGTCCTAGTTCGGGCGCTCTGAAAAAGTCTTAGCTTTATATAAACAAAATATTATTATAATAGAAGTACTTTTCATAAAAGGAGAATGTTTTGAAAGTAAGTTATTCTGAGTTGATTTTTTGTCAGAATATTGCATTTAAATAATTTTTTATAGTATTAATATTCTCATATTTTTATACGTGTATTCTAATCTAAGTGCCACTAAATATTAAAAAACATTATTCGTTTGTACACTTTTGAAAAATCACGGTGCCGAACGTAGTCGGATGCCTTAAGTGAAGATGTTTTGCAAATAAAACAATTGGCTATGACTGTTATGGATAGAAAAGGAAAAGTGTTGCAACATTTTTCAGTCTTAACCAAATGGGTCTTATATTTTGAAATAACTTGCCTAGAGTAATTTTCTTTTTTAAGTGATTATTTTGTGTTTGTAATCGGAAAAAAAGGCCTAAAATATACCGATATTGTTACGAGCAAACCTCTTGTTAACGAATTCATAGAAGTGAATGTGCAATTACTGAAACATCAAACGAATAATTTTTAAATGCAATATACTTCAATAATATTTATAACAAAAAAATAGCCGAAATTTTTTAAAATAGAATATTAAAATAGTTGATTAAATTATTTTAAAATGCTATAAAATATTTATCTTTGAAGAACGTTTGATTCTTAATTGTGAGTTGAAGTATTAGTAAAAAGATTAAAACGTTAATAAGATTCCAGACAAAAATGTTGGAGATAGGAACATTTAAGGCATTTTTAGTTTACCCTTACTAAAAGTTATCAAATAATTTGGTATTTACGCATTATACCTTCTACCAATTTCGCCAAATAAAAAGAAGTCACCAGTACAAAAGATGTCCCTAAATGCTGTCATCATAACTGTTTTGCAACAAACGGGAGAATGATTTTCCTTATTGGTTGCATATTGTAGCATTTGGTGATGGCTTTTGATTCGATGAAATAGAGATTGACTGTATAATACGTAAGTACCAATAATTTAATAAAACTATCTAATGTTGATTGTATTAGTTGCGTAATTGAAAATTTTTGTTGGAATGTTTATTTTATTTCAAGAAGTATGATGTAACGAAAAAAAGAATTCAGGAAAATAAAATAAAGATTATTTTATTCGTATGCTTATTTTTATTTAGAAAAATAAACTATCACATATACATCCTCCAAAACTCAATACAAAATCTTGACACAATTGCCACTGTATGAATATATGTATATATATAACAATATAAAATTTCAGGTCTATTCTAAAATTATACACATCGGAGTATACATATCCACAAATCAATCTTAAAATAATGCATATATACAAATGCGAAATAAAATATATTTCAAGACTCAAAAAAAATTTTCAACCATGTGAATGAGTGAACATTTTCTAAGAATCCAAGCTTAGTTTTGCATGAATTTGTTATCAGCATCTATGAAAAGAATCATTGACTGCATCTACCTGAATGTTGTACATTTAAATGCAGATGACAGTTTAAAATAACATTTCATTGCATTAACAAGATGTATTCTTGCTCAATTTTTCACCGAATGTATACAAAAGAATTTCAAAGTTTATCATAAGCAAGGATTTCTGGGATATTGCAGTAATATTGGAGGCATTCAGGGTTCTTGATATTATTCACTTCAGGAACTTGATTTGTGGCAATAATTTTGCGAACTATGCTCTCCATCTTCTTGTTATTCAAGTTGTACTGAAAAAGATAAAAAAAATATTGTTAATTCATTTTTCAAAATATAATTATCGTATTATATAGGTTATTTCTTGTTAAATTAAATTAGTGAGTTAAAAATATATCAGTATTACAATTCTAACTGCTTTTTTGAGATAGTTAGTTAATAAAAAAACTCTGTAATAAGACTTCCAAATAATTCTTTCTTAAAATATAGGTAAAACTAAGGCTGTGTATGTATAAATCGAAAATCAAGAGCGTGATGACCTAACAATTTTAAAGAATATTGTGAAAATTCATAAGCAGATTTTTGAAATAAGATTAGGAGTGTTTCCTTGAACTGAACACCAGAGCTCAAGGTCTACAGTTTTATTACTAATTGTTATAGGATGAATATTTTGAAGTGTCACAGTCATATTTTTAATAATTCTGTCTTAAGATTTATTTAAAATAATTCGACATAGCTGTTTCTTTTCCCTGGCAAAGATGCTAGGTTTGCCATCTACTGATGTGGAACCTCATTCTTTATACCTACCTAGTAGGCTTTGATTTGAAACTTAGAGGACTTAATTTCCAGAACTCCTGACTAGAGCTGTAAAATACTCTGAAATTCCGCATCTCATGAGACAGTTAGCTTTGGAAACAATAAACTGTATCCCACAGACATTTTTAAAAATCTTGACTGATGGTAGCAAAGGTGATGGGAGAATTTCTAGTAGTGGAGTACACATCCTTACTCCTTCCGGAGTCATGGATATCAAGATCAAAAATCAAAATTTTTGTCCAGTTTTTAGATAGGAGCTTATTGTGATCAGAAGAGGTTTGCAGTTCGCATGTGAAATCTAAGATTAGTTTCAAGACGTTTGGATTCTGACTGAAAGTCGTTCTTCAGTACAACATCTATCCAATTGGACATCTACAGGAAACCAGACTAGCCCTGATATCCTTAATCTTCTCGGTCGGATTTCTTCTAATCAAAGTACATTTTCAGTGGGTCCCACCTCATGTGAGGATTAATGGTAATGAGAAAGCCAATTTCTTAGCCAGGACTGCGGAAGAGGAGAGGGTGAGCCATACTGTGTCTCTTATTTTCAGCGAATTATCCTCCCTTAAGAAGATTGAAAATCAACTTGCAGGAAATCCTCTTAGGCATTCTTGGTACCTCGGAAAAAATCCAAGGGGTCCATTCAGGCTTATGCCTACGAAATATCAGACTGCCTTCTCGCGCTTTGTGGGCGGCCATATAAAAGCTCTCACTTTTCGTCAAAGTCAGAAGATATTTCCGGAGTGCCAATGATGTTTTTCCGAGATGACCTCTTTTGCTCACATCTTGACTTGTTTGGATTTTAAAAAGGACGAGTTCCATCTGGACCTTCTTCTGTTCTTAGAATTTCTAGAATTCTTTGAATTCATGGAGATTGTCTAGCATTGCTAGACAATCTGGATTTAGAAGCAACAGCAACAATATGATTGATCAACAATGAATTCATTGATAGCTATAATTGTGAGCAACTGGTTGTTATAGGTAAATATTCTGAAATGCTTACAAACATATTCCTAATGCTCCATTTCAAGATTCAGTAATGAACAAGGGACAGATAAATAAGTTGACAGACAAAAGCGTATGTTTGCATAATAATTTTTTCTAGAATATAATTAAATTTATGAATTGCCCCCAAAATTACTGATTGTAGTGGAAGGAATATTATAAGGTATTCCAATCATTATAAAATCCTATTTTAGTTCACATCTTTGGCAAAGGAGAAAAAAAAATGTTCCAAATTGCTCCAGTAGCTTCTTTTTTTAGTAGTAGGCTTCTATGCATTATGACGAAAATAATTCTCCAAGTTGGCGATAAATAAAGGTGTGAGCTAAAATAAGATCAAATTTGCAATCACATTTTAAATAATCATTTCAAGAATTGTTAGTAAAATAAATAATGGGTGAAATTTGCAAATAGATGATTGGTACTGTGGATACTTAAAACTTTCTTTACAATATCAGTTAATTCATAATCAGAATTCTAAATCTAAATGACAGAGTAAATTGTTTACTCACCGGAATTCCTTTTGTCTCCAGAATAAGCTGTGGAACGCAGTCGTACCACAGCTCACCTATTATCTTCTTCGTGACCTTTTCCCTGAATTCCGGTGTGAAGGAGTAACCATCTTTCATCTTGATGAAGAGCACAGCCCTGCAATCTCCTCCGTCCCTTTGCTGACCCACACAAATTGCATCCTGAATCTCATCAATGTCGTGAACTAAACAAAATATCATAAAGGAGAAATATTGAATGAAATAAACCAAAAGATAGATGTTATACATGTATGCTTCAATTTAACCGAATTACATATTTTTAAATATAGCACATTGGGAAAAAGTTAATTCTTGCATTTGTTTCTACAAAAGACTACAGATTTGAACAGAGAAAAAACAGGGGAAAAACCCCGAGGATGCTTAGCAGGAACGAAAACAATTTTAAATTTGTAAGGATATTACGTATAAATAGCGTCATATATGGCTACCAGATGATGAAGTAAATTGTAAAAAACAAAGATAAAATACTTGGGATTCAGTTATGAAGATATATAGTCACTATTATGTGTCCTAATAGTGACATTTTAAGCAATATTACTTCACCGTTCAAGTTCAATTTCTTACAAAAATTGTTCAGTATCAGAAAGATTCATGTGTTTATGACTTACTTGCGTAATACACATCTCCTGCTCCAAAGCGATCTCCATTCTGAATCAACGTATCGTCACTAAAATGAAATGAAAAAAAAATATTCAGCAACGAATCATTTCGAAAATTTTTAAAAATTTTTTCTGATATAATAATGTTGAGATTGTGTTTGAAGTAAAGGAACTAGTTTGATATTATGGGGTAAGGCGCCAAGCAGCCCTTGTCGCTGGAATGGAATCCAAGATGGCGGCCTAGCGGTAACAAATCGTCATGAGGATAATTTTAAAGAATTGTTTTGAAATACATTGAAATATATTTCAAATGAAGAAGATAGGAAGATATTGAGAATAACCAAGATCAATCAATAAATAATGAATATCAATATAATATAATAGTAATTATATATATAAATTCATATAGTATGATTTAATAATAATTATTATATATAATAACAATCATATAATATAATTTAATAGTAATTCAAAAAAGAATCATAGTGCATAATAAAAATTATGCATAAGCATATTCATATACATAATAATTATAAATAGTATAGTAATAATTATAAATGAATAACAAAATAAAATCGTTTGAATTTAATACGGTTACCGCGGGAAAAAACCAATAAAAATTATTTCTTATATATGTTATCCCCATGGAAACCACATCGCCAGATGATAAAAATATCAAGGTAACCATATTGTAATGTTATCGACCATCTTGGCGAACATAAAAAACAACTTGGCGCATGCCTCCTGATATCAAACTAGTACCGAAGTCAAATTAAAAACTTAAGTTATTATTATTCTATATTATTATAGAAAACTGTAGTAATGCTTTTAATGTTTTTTAGTTCTAAAGGAAGCTAAGGTAAGGTATACATGTAAATATCTCAAAAATAATTTTTAATATGAAATAATACAATTGATGCGAAAAAGTTATTTGCAATTAATCTTGTTTTTTATCGCATATATTCTTTCTTTCTTTTTATACTCGAAAAAACTAAATAAAGCGTCTTATGTGAAGCTTTACAAAGAAAAGCTTTAGCCACCAAAAAGGTATTTATATGAATAAATATTGATGGTTTTTGAAAAACAGTTTTACAACGACATTTTGAAATTTTAATTCAAATTTTAATTACAAAATAAATTAATAGATTTCGAATGTCAAGCAAACGAATTTATTTATTTATTTCTTGCTCTAATTACATATGACGAGTATGACTCCTTTATAAGCTACAAACTGTGTAGGAATAGCTCTCGAGATAAACATGGCAGTTTCAAAAAATGTCACAAAATTCTTTATACACTCTATAATAATAATAATAATAATAATAATAAATCGACGCACCAAGAAGGAGTTGCCCGATTGTAATGAAATTTCGTATGCAAAGACATTTGTACCAAAAATGTTAATGATTAAAATCTGATGTCCAGTGAAAGAATAGAGGGAGCTACAGCATATCGGAATTGCGCACTCAGCAAGTGTCTATAAGAAGCAATTCTCAATCTGATGGTTAAACTTTCTTTTGCATTGCGATTTCGGATACCTTTCAATGACTGAAAAAAAAGCCTCTCCGTAGGATTCGAGCTCATTACGAGCAACTGTCAGAGTTTGAAAGAGATCGTATCATTGGACTGAAAGAGGCAGTTTGGGCAAATCGGAGAATCGCTCGTCAAATGGGTTGAAGCCATTCGGCCATTAGAAGATGCTGGGACAATGGTGGACAATGGCTGATTTCAGCGTCATGATGGTAACGGGTGACCTAGGGCCGCAGCAGATCGGGAGGACAGATTGATTGTCAGATGAGTTGCTACAGCACCTGATTCATCGTTATCAACCATCAGACGTGCGACCCGCATGCGAGTGTCTACCACGACCATTCACAGACGGATGATAGAGCAAAATTTACACTCGTACCGACCGCTACGCCACCTGCCACTCCCACCTGCACACTGCCGAGCCAGATTACAGTAGTGCTTTGCTCGATCAGATTGGAATCATGCTGAATGGGGACGTATAGTGTTTAGCGACGAATCCCGCTTCCAAATGTGTCCGGACGATCATCGAAGACATGTTTGGAGACACCCAGGGCTGTGTGCCGATCCTTCTTTCACTATTGCATGCCACACAGGCCCTCAACCAGGAGTTAAGATCTGGGGTGACCTTTCTTTTGACAACCGGACCCCTTTTGGTCGTCATTAGAGGCACACTTACAGCACATTGGTACGTCGACGACATTCTGAGAACTACTTTGTTACCGTTCCTTTTGCAGTACCCTGGCCTTATTTTTCAGCAAGATAATGCCCAACAACATATGGCACGTGTTGCTATGAAGTGTCTTACAGCTTGTAAAACGCTTCATTGGCCAGCCAGATCTCTCTCCAATCACGCATATCTGGGATATGATGGAAAGACGACTACATCTACCAGGAAATGCCGATCACCTGGCCCGACAATTGGAGCAAATTTGGCAAGAAATACCACAGGAGATCACCAGGGTGCTTTATTACTCTATGCCACGTCGTGTGACAGCTTGCATCCAAGCTAGAGGTGGGTCAACACCTTATTGAGCTCGTTACTTTGTAACGATGTAACTCAGAAATAAATAATTAAGTTTTTCTGAAATTTTAATTATTTTCTATTCTGTACATAATCTTTCTACTCATTAATTTTGGTCTCTATCAGGTTACTCATTCTTGGTGGGTCGTTTTTTGTTTGTTTGTTATAGAGTGTGTTTTGATTATATTTAGATTATTTCTTGGATTTCTGTGTGACTACGTATAAATTGTACTGATACATCAATAAATTATTAAAAAGATTGGCTAACTTTTGTACAAGTTTTACTTTAATCGAATACCAATTATAAAAAGAAAATTTCTGTTTTGTAACACAATATTGAAAATTATGTTTATTATTGGTGAAAGGAGGAATTGGAAAAGACGCATTTAAAAATTTAAATTTAAAATTTAAATCAACAGCCTCTTAGTTGGCTAAATAAAAAATAAGATAAAAATATGACATATTTACCTTCGACCAATAACGACCAAGCCTTTTGTTTTTGGATTTATCCATATTTCATCATTTTGGCACCAAACACCTACAAAAGCATTAAAAAAATACTCGTTTAAATAATTATGAAAAATATACTACACAATTATTCACTCTTTGAGTGTCCATACGATGTCATAAGATTTTATTACTTGATATATATTTTCAAATAAATAATAATTATTAAAAAAAACTTGAAAATAAATGATGTGAAATTGATTCTTAAGCAAAGCTTTTTAGATTTAACCTCATTATTAATATATTATCCAGCCATTGAATTAATTTTTTATTAATATGTTTATACATTTTAATAAAATTCTTTCATCTGTTTTATATAAAAATAAAAAATTGAAATGTTGTTCACCTGGATACTTAGATAAGTAAGTTTCTTTCATAATGCTGTTATCATAATCTTTCCAAATGTTGGTGGGTAAAGCAGGTGTAGGAGTAGCCAGAACCATCTCTCCTCTCTTATTCAGTACAGAATTTCCTGAAATTAAGCAGACGAAACATTAAAGACTTTTAAAAGTATTTAATATATACTAAACAAGAAGAGAAAGACATACGAGGTAGGATTGAAAAGTTCCCGGACTGAGCCTGTAACGGGAAAATTTTTTGCAGTAGAGTGACTACGATAACATTTCTGGGTCATTGCATTCTTCCCCTTTTTTAAGAAAGTTTGTCCCAAATCACGTGGTTGGTGGCTTGCTATGACGTCGTATTTTGTAAGTGGATGCATTTAGTAGCCGGCGAGATCGAAGGAAGTTGCGTTTGTTGAGCAGAGAATATCAAATTTTGTGTTGGCTTGGAAAAGAGAGCTACGAAATGTTGAAGCATGTTTAAGGCACTGATATATTTCTCGAAAGCAAGATTTTGAATGGCATCACGTTTCAGAGAAGGAAGGGAAAGTGCCAAAGACAACGAACACTCTGGACGTCCGCAGACTTCCCGTCTCGGTGAAAACATTGAAAAGTTTCCTGCTGCGGTACGTAATAACATGCTTCAAACAACGACAAGATGAAAATGAAAACAAACGACTCTTTTGCACTTCCTTCTTACTCCCTTGATTCGCTCCCTGTAAAAATTTCGGTTGTAGCTTTAAACCCTCTTCGGGTGAGCTCGGTTCCTCTGGGCATTCATCATCATCATCATCCCTGAAAATTCAGAAAATTTCTTGAGCTGGCCCGTCACTTGCAGTGTCATCAATTTCATTCTGCAAATGAAGTTAAAAGTGCATCACAGGCTGAATTAAAGGACATGGCTAAAAATGGATTCCAGAAATGTTTCGATGAACTTTACAAGCGATGGAAAAAGTGTGCTGTTGCACGATGGTCGTAGTTCGAAGGAGGATGTGTTTCAGCAACTTAACTGGTAATATATTTTTTTAAGGGAACATGGTATGATTTAAGCAAAAATTTTTAATTTAAGGATTTTCAAAATTGTTTTGGTGGCCTTCTATGTGTGTATACTATATAAAACAGATTTTGTGCTCAAAATTTCATAAAAAGTTAGCAATTGAATTTTTTAGGAAAAAAACTTAAAATTTGTGAAGTGATTTTAATGCTACTATTCCTACAAAAATGTAGTTACACACATGGAATTTTATTTACAAGTACGTTAAACTATGCGTAACAAAAGTTGGTATGGGTTTTGCGAAAACATTGATTGGTATTTGTACAATACTTCTTTTTTATGAATGCTTATTGAAAATTCCTTAAAAAATGCACAAATTCTGAGTTCAATTATTTAAAAAAAATAAGTATTGCTTTGATTCAAAAATGTATACCTACTTTTGTTATAAGTACTATTAGAAATAGGTAAGAAAATTCAAAGCATTAGCCTCAATAGAAAAAAAACTTTACATTTTAAATGAAGACAAACTAGTTATTTTATCTTTCCGAGATAAGTAAGTTTAAAGTTTTGATTCACGATAGGGATGTGAATAAATACGAACCCAAAAGCTATCATAATTCTGTGTTTTTTAAGTTTAGAGTTTTAAAAATTTGTCAGGTTATAGAAAAGTATGTAAACAATAATTTAAGCTAAAAAAATAATTAAATTTGATTTTTTTGACCGATTTTCGTCTAATTGAATCGTACTGTGTCTCCTTAAGTTATAGACTCAGTCCGGAAACTTTTGAATCCTACTACCTATATATTCATTTCAAGAGGATAATAGACTTTGTTGCTCCTTTTGTACAAAACACATAACTAACCGTAACTATTAAAGAGCCAAAATATCAACGTAATTTAAATTAAAGTCTTTTAATTTACAGTTTTATTAAGAATAGAACTGCATATTACGTAGGGGTTTCAAAAATAAGGTAACAAGCCCATTCAGAGTAAACGTTTATTCAGGAAATGAAAAAAATATATTGCATTTCAGGAATGCACAGGTACATATTACTTCCCTACAAAGCCACCATAATTGTAGAGGAATTTAATTCATCTGTGCAACCAAATCATTGAACCAGCGTTGTAGAAATCAGAGAAGGGTGTGCAACTAAGTCAAGACGGCTTGCTGAGCCTCAGCATCGGTTGTGAAATGCTGACCTCCCAAGTGTTGCTTTAAAGATCTAAAGAGATGGAAATCATTTGGTGCCAGGTCGGGAATGTAAGGATGTTGTCCAATACCTCCCACCGAAAACGCTCTTTCTTCACCTCACACATCCGTCCTACCACTTGTTTTTTCCTGACATAACACTTATACCAATTGCCGATGATTTTCAGCGGGAGAATTTTGCTTTCAACATAAAAACCGTATTACACTTCTTATTTCAATGGCGGGCATGCTTTCGTCAACGCAGCCATTTTCAAAGATTTAGTCACGTTATTGGAGAGTCAGCTCCTTCTACCAGCAACATTTGAATGCTGTGATCGTCTTCGTTATCTTAAAAGGGATCTTTATACATACGGATAATTTGTACTCCCATCAGAGGTTTTGTTACCTCCCTTTTTGAAGCGCCTATACATTAAAAAAGCTTCCAATTGTAAAACATTGAATTAAATTGAAGAGGGAGTTATTATACACGTTTCCTTGCTTACAATTATTTAATTTTTAAATACACTTCAAGTATATTTTAATGATTGTCAATGTTGAACTGATTAAGAAAATATTCTACAGTGTGATCTACACAAATAGCAAATTTAGAATATTCTTTTCCCGAAGTCGGCATTTTATACATACGTGAATGTTTGTAACCTTCAAATAAGATTGATACACCTACCTTCTTCGTCAAAACAGTGAATGTCCATTCCTAGAGCCGGAGCTTGTATTTCTCCAGCATACACGGGCATATTCAAGTAAAATCCTGAGAACGTTCCAAAAGTTTCTGATGACCCTGTTACAAATTAAAAATCAATGATAAGAATTTGAAAGCTAAAACTGTGTATATATATATTAAAATTTGTACTCACTGAAATATATAAATCCAGCTAATTTTTGTAAGAATTAAAACATATATGTTTAATTCTTACAAAATTACATCTTTAGAATTACTTATTAAAGACTTATTCTGTTGTATGAAATGTTCTTCAAATGCTTAATTATTTTTATCAGATTTAGAAAAAAATTACATGAATAAAATATATTCTAGGGGAAAAATTGTTACATAGATCATCTATGTATAAAGCATTGCTAGTGTGAAATTAAAATTTTAAAATTAATAGTTATATAGGTACTTATGTATTATACCGACGACAAGTTTCGCCAAATCAAAAGACTACGCCAAATGCCACGATAGGCAGCGAATAATGGAAACTGTTCCAGCGTCACTTCGAACACAATAATCGTAACGATAACAGCATTTGGTGACATATTTTGAACTGACGATGTCTTTTGATTAGGTAAAATTGGTCGATGGTACAATACTTAAACACCAATGTATATAGGTTACTTTTTGTCCAAATAAATATATTATTCTGAAATAGAAGAAAAACAAGAAAAATACTTTGAAAAAATGGTCATATTGAACACACATTTTGTTACTCACCATATTGACTGCATACGAAAACATCTTTCTTGACTTTGTTATGAACATACAAATAATTCTGCGCTTTCACTGGACTACCACCCATAGTTAAGAATTTCAAACTGTCCAAGTTTGTGTCGGGTCCTGTTGAGTAAGGAATAGAAACATTAAAAATAATTTCAGTTTTCAATTCGGGAAAAGTAATTCGACTGAATCCACATTTTAAAAAGTACTTTTGCAAAATTAGACTATACTGTCCTGCGTTGAAAATTTGTATTTGTGATTTATGAGAAGAAATTGACAGCATGCAAATTTGAGAGATGACTTAGACATGTTGTAGATTGTGCAGTATAAATAAAATGTTTGCAAAGTCAAGAGTGTTTTATGTACATTCAATGAGCTAAGGGCTTTCACTTTGCCAACGGACAATCCAGGTTGTTTCTCAGTTTGTCATGTCTACTGGAATCTTAGTATTCTGTAAGAAGCTGCTTTTCTGGCAGCATCAAGTCAAGATTTCCATACCTGTCAATGCTCTGTCCATTATCAAAATCCCACTCCCTAGTTTCAAAAATATCAACTAACGAGATGCTCGTTTTAACTCTTATGCATTTCTCCAACAAGTACAGGGTGACCACAATTAACTGCAAGTGTTCAAGGGGTGCTGGAGCGAAAACCACTGGGAATATTCCAGTGAAATTTGGTATCTACGCGTTTCAGAACATGCGCAAATCATATATGCAAAGAAAAAAAATCTCCATTTTCACCCGATAGATGGCGCTGTACCATATTTCAACACCCATCGGTGGTATAAGCAACTTCCAAAACCGAGAGACAGAGCACAATGGCATTCTAAGATGCATATAAACAATATAAAACGTTATTTACAGTTAATCAGAATTCCATACAATTCGCTTCAGTAAGTGAATTTTTACAGTATCATGCAATCACAAATTAATGTAAATTAAGATCACAAATTAAACAATCCATAAAGACGCTTTGGAAACACTTAAACCATTATTTATTCAATGAAATTATCACATGGTGTGCTCAATATGCGAATTATCAGATGCAACCACATGCTGAAAAAGCAAGACTGCATGATCCACCGTCACTAACAATGCACGTTCCTTCTTTTTCAGAGTCTTGATTAACGATTACTCAATGTGATCTTGTTTTTATACTGTTCGATGGGCTTAAAATTTGCATATATGCCGTCGAAAAGCATTGAAACATGACACAGCGCCATCTATTGGGTGAAAATTGCGATTTTTTTCTTTGCATATTTGACTTGCGCATGTTCTGAAACGCGTAGATACCAAATTTCACTGGAATATTCCTGGTAGTTTTCCCTCCAGCAGCTCTTGAACACTTGCAGTTTAATTATGGCCACCCTGTATATTCCAGTGTATCATATATTCTAGTTGCAGATCTGATTCAAAATTCCCCAGAACTCAGCAGCCCGGTGATTCTATTGTTGTCGTTAGGTGTGTTTTATCACAAATTCTTCTAAGTATTTTTGTGATTTTTTTAAGTGTAAACTCCTGAGAGATGAAATAGAACCACATGTAATAAGATAAATTGTTGATTATACGAGACTTATGGAATCTCAATTCAGGTTATACTATTTTGAACCTTTGCTGCTGTATAGTGAAGTAATTTTGGTATTTTGTGCAAGGTATTGCTTAAGTACTATTAAATATTCAGTACATTCTTTGGAAATTAGAGCCGTTAATTTAAAACAGAACTTTAGACTTTTTGCATGATATACTTATTCCTGCTTTTAAGAACAACAAACAACTTATATTTGATATCTGAATTATGTTTCAGTTCCAAATGTCTCACTCACAGAAACTATTTTTTAAGAATGCTGATGATACGCTAGAGATTTTAATGATTTATATTAAAAACGGAACTTACTTGGCAGTACATTTTGCTTTTCTAGTTTATCTACTAAGGCAGTAGCCAAGAAAGAGTATGTAACATTGAAACGAGAAAATACGTCCCAAAGATTTTGATCTTTCCAGTCCATAACTGGGTTTCCAGCATATAAAAATAACTTCACTCCCCAGGCCAAGCACACGACAAATGTGTCCCAAAGCGTCCATCCCACCTGTAAATATAATAATAATTATAATAATTGCTGAATTCAGAAATTCATTGTATGTAAATTTAGAATAAATATTAAAAACTATCCAAAGTAATATTAAATGCAAAAGATGTAATTACTGTTGATAATGCTTATAAAGAGTTTGTTTTTTCTCAGATTCAAAGACAAATTAAAGGCTAATAGAGAAACGCACACAAAACAGAAATGATATACATTTATTTCTTCTTTTAACAGAGACAATTAAATGCAATTCTTTGATTACTAAACACACTTTATTTTTATAGTATGGTCTAACATTTCAAACTGCAAGTTAGCATCTGCTCTGAAATGTCCGACTAGTATGACATTGATTATGGTTTAAAAATAAAATGTCTGTCGTCAATAGCCTATCTTCCGCTTCTCTGTGTGACCGCGGAAGCCTAGTGGTCAAGGGCATGGTCTCATGGCTGACGTGCCATGAGTTCAAGACTAGTGCCACTAAAGACCCACCGTGTAGAGGGAGCTATTGCATGTTAAATCTGTCGAGGCTCCAACGTCCTTCATTTGGTGTGGTGTGCTAGTTATGAAAAGGAGGTGCCAGATCAGGTGTCATCCTCGTCACTTAGCCACTGTTCAAAATTACAAGATCGTCCACCAATAGTCCTCGTGCAACTTTATAGTGCTACGTTAACATAATTTCCACTCCGCTTCACTGTTAGTGGGCGTGTATAGAATAGGGTGACACAGCTCTGGTATTATTCTCGTGAATTAAACAAGATTCAGAAAATTACGAGGTTTGGCATCAACAGCCTTTGCATTTCTTCGTAGTACGACGTTATTAAACAATAATTCAACCAAATGTACATTTCTGGAGCATAGAAATTGACCTGTATTTGTATAATACAGTCCATTTTATTATATTATATCATTCGTAATAGCTTTGACATCTTCTGGACATTCCCAAGTATAACTATAGTATAGTATTAATATTCCTTTTAAACTTTATGTGACACAAAATTTATTTACATATTAATTATAAATTAAAATATAATCTTAAAATTTGAACTATCATGTATAATATAGAGGTACAACTAAAAATGATAATAATAACAGAATTTATTATTCACTCATGGTTTTAAAGGAACTATAACTTACCGGATAGCATGTATATATCACATCCCCGCACTTAAGATTCCAATAGAAGACAACGCTTGACAAATGCGAAATGAGGGACTGAAATTGAACAAACATATAAATGTAGAAAAAGTATTTTGATAATTTAAAGTTTGCAAATTGTATAATTTTGTTAATATATTTATTAGTTTTTGTACAATTGCATAAAAACTGAAAAGGGTTGTAGGTAATCAAAATTAAAGTTAGAAGCTTTTCTATTTCTTAAATTAAATTTTTACTAGAAGGGGGATCTCTTGTCCACCTAACGGCAGACCATCCCCCATTGTACAAATTACACAACTTTTCGTACTCATTGGTCAAATTATAAAACTGTAATTTACATGTATTACAATTGTGTTTTAATGGAAACTTAGCGAAATATTGTTAATGCAGTCATGTTGGCATTCTTTTTAGTGACCAAATTTGGCAACTTGGCAACCATATGGATGATTCTGAAAATTACTGGATAAATTTATAACATCACGATCTATGACGTAAGCGGATTTTTCGAGAAAGCGCTGGAAGGTAGGAAGACCCCCCCCCTCCCCAAAGTAAATCGTTCTTGGCATTCCTTTTAGTTGAATTTAACTTTTTTTTACCCATTTTTCCTTGTCAATAAATTAATAAACAAATTCATTACAGCACCACGAAAAACTTCTCTTATATGTAAGAGAGAAAAGGATATGAACTTCTGTAGCATAAAACGCGTAGACTCGGTGTAGTTGAAAAAATAGTATAATTTTTTATGAATAAGAAATTGATAATTTTGAGCTATTTATGTTGCAATTTTGTTTCAGAAAAATGAACTGGTAAAAAACAGATAAGTATTTACTATTTTTAGAACTCATATGCAGATTTTTCCTTACTAGTTATTTTAATAATGCTACAAAGATGATAAAATTCCCCACAGAAAAAACTGTAAACTTTTTATCCGTTGATGCACTTCATTGAGGTAAAAATCGTCTGAAATTATCATTTTCTGTAAAAGCTGTTTTATTGACATATGCATTATATTATATTACATTATCACTTCAATAATCTTGATATTTGATAATTTTTTCAAAGAGTTTATAAATATTTTTCACAATTTTCTGCTTTTAAAATTATTAAAGGCTAATAAGCCTTGTCTATCAGGAATTTCTAAGAAATATAAGTCAAATGTTTATTTAAAAAAATATACACGTAATTATTGGAGCTTTGTAAAATTATCTATATCTGAAATGATGAAACTTATCGACTAGTTTTTATACAAAAAAAAAAGCCTCTACGGGTTTAATGGATCTGAAATTCCTTATCAGACTTAGCCATTTGCAAATATAGTTAATAGCATAAAGACAGTATAGTCCCGAAAACTGGGCACTCAATAACCCATAAGTCCGGATAACTCAGCCACACTGTTGCAGTTAAAAAAAACCCACTTACAGACTTGTTCCAGAACGATAGCTTGCAAGACTTAATGACCGATGCTGAAATTATTGTCGCTATCGCAGTTAATAAAAAAATGCTGGAACACGATGAAGACGTTAACATTGAGGACACCGTATGTACTCCTAAAATATTACATAGTGAGGGAGTACAGGCTATATTTTGAACAAGGTGCGCCTGTAGTGGACTTACCGTTCCTTCGTCGTCTTTATGATCAAGCAGCAAGCGCAGAGTGCAGTGCCGAAGATAAAAGGGCATTTACGGATTTCTTTAAAAATTTGTGACGGTTCTATACGGGTTCAATTTTACTAATGAGGGATTTCTGGTCTTTAAAAATTATTTTACCATATAACTCCTCTTCGAAGAAGATGGGATTATGTAAATTAAGACTGCTATATATATTCTAGGTTTTCAGCTTAGAGGGAGAGATAGGATAGACTGCTAGCTAATCAGAGATTAATCAAATTGAATGTGAATTGCCGATATTTTATATTTGATCATTGAATTACTTAAGGTAACGAATTGTCACTGGAGATTGAATCTAGATTAAATAGCTAATAAGTCAGAGCTATTCTCTTGAGTAAGTGTATTTAGTGGTGTGTATTCAAGTCTTCTCATAATTCGTGTACCTAGTTAATTGTCTCCAGATTGATCAACTGGGTGCATCTATTATCCCTGATCGACTGAATCTGAGTTGTGATTAATATTGTGAATAAATTAGATTTTTTTTTGAAATATGGCTAGTCATCCTTCCAATTCTCCCACACCTTTAGGCGTTCAGGCGAGAACATTACAAAACTTTTTATTGTATTAGTTGTTTAATAGTTAATTTTTGCTGGGGAATTTTTGGTGGGCTATTTAATTTTTATTAATATTCACAAAGAATTTTTCTGAGGTAAGCGATCAGGTAAATTACTGTTTAGTATATATTCATTGATTTTTCTTTTGATACAGTAAATACTTTATGCCTACAGAAAGCACGTATTTTTAATTTGTATAAGGTATTTAGGTAATTTATTTTTTGTTGTATTCTTAACCAAACAATACATGCAAGTTTAGTACAATATTATTCTACTCGTACTTATTTTTTTTAAAATCTTATTCTTGATAACCTCTGGCATTTTCTCAGACTCGGCCACCTTTCATTCTACAGTAGGCCGAACTTTCGGGAATCTACTGTATTAAATATTAACGATAAATTTTTAGTGCCGATTTAATCTTATTGAACTTTTGAACTATATTTTATCATGATACTTTTTTTCATTTCTTATCTCTTCTTTTGTTAACAAAATATTTTTAATTAATTCCTGTAGAGCAATTACAAAATTTACTCCCAGTAAAACATTTCTAAACACGTGCACATGAAACTAAACAAAAGTATTGAATAGATAGATCACATACACCAGCTGAATGCACAGGTCCTTTGGGAAGCCCAGTTGTTCCAGATGTGAAATTGATGCAGATTGGATGATCAAAAGGAAGCTGTTCGAACTCTAGATCTGGGACGGTACCATCCAAAGTTCTGCCAGTATTTAGGAAATCTTCCAACAAACAGCTAAATGGATCAGAAAAATATGAGTGAATAGGTAAGCAACCCAAATTAATTATTTATAAGCCTATTTTTCAATTCCTACTAGTAGCTCCCTATATATATATATATATATATATATATATATTATATATATATTTATATATATATATACTGGTGTGCAAAAATTAAGGACGAGGTGGTTTTTCCAATATAACTTTGTACAAAAGCATTCCAAATCAACACATTTAATACCGTAAGATCCCCAATACGTAAGGACATGAGTAATGTAAGCAACACTTACTAAAAGAGAAATCAGAGGGATAAAGAGAAGCTTTATTGAAAAAGTAGCATGGAGCGCAATGCGACTGAAGGCCGAAACATCCCTGTGATGGGTGTCCAGCAAGAAATATCCGGTCTTTAGTAGGGGATATGATCTCCCCTGACTGCTAGGCAGGTTTCACAGCGTCTGCCCATGCTGAGAATGAGGGTGTCAATGAGTTGTTGAGGCATTGCTGCCCATTCGTCTTGCAGCGCCAATCGAAGCTCCGGAATCGTTACTGGTGGTAAGGTACGAGCTGCCAAGCGTCTGCCTAGAAAATCCCATACATGCTCGATGGGATGGAGATCCGGAGATCGTGCCGGCCAATCCATACGTTCAATATCCTCACTCTCTAAGAGCTGTTCGGCAGCTACTGTGCGATGACATGGTGCATTGTCGTCCATGAAAAGGAACTGCGGACCCATAGCGCCTCTAAAAAGACGCATATATGGAAGAAGAATCTCGTTACAATAACGGGTCCCGTTGACTGAACCTGCGTCGAAGATGTGAAGGTCTGTACGACTACCAAACATGATGCCTCCCCAAACGAGAACACCACCACCTCCATACCTGTCCCTTTCACTGATGTTCGAGGGATGATTGCGGCTTCCCTGCTCTCTCCAGATGAGTATGCGATGAGAATCGCTACTCAGACTGAATCTGCTCTCATCTGTAAAGAGTACTCGTCCCCATTCATTGTCTCTCTAATTCCGGTGTTCCCGGCACCACAGAGAACGCCTTCTCCGATGGGCAGGCGTTAGAGGTACACACCGTACAGGGCGTCGTGCAAACAGACCACCACCGTGCAGTCTTCTGGCCACGGTAAAACGCGATATCGGTCGTCCAGTCACCTGTGTCGTGTCTAGCGATTTCTCCCGCTGTCTGCCGCCTGTTTCTTCTGGCCTGTAAGGCAATATATCGGTCATCTGCGGGTGTGGTTCCTCGTGGACGACCACTACTGAACCCCCGGATAGCTGTTCCTGTAGTTTGAAATTGTCTCCAAAGTCGTGAAACGATGCTGTGAGCAATTCCGAACTCTGCAGCCACACTTGTCACACTGCGACCTTCCTCCAACTTCCCAATCATTCGACCTCGGGTAAAAGCATTCAGATGTCGTCTAACAGATTGATTATTCGCCATTTCTCGCTGAGGCTGCAACTCGGTGTGATTTTAACTGCTATACGGTGTGCAATCTCTTTGCCAGAAATACTAATCTTACACCGACAACATGCTTTACTACTCAGACACTCCCCCATTACGTCTACCTGCATATATGCGCATGTGCTACCGTACATCACCTCATTTAATCTCCTGATTGGTCTTTCTGTCCGCTCTGCCTCTTCGTTCAGCTGATATGCTAATTTTTCGACTTCGTCCTTAATTTTTGCACACCAGTGTATATATATATAATCAAAATTTCTCTACAAGAGAATATATATATATATATATATATATATATATAATCTGGTTCAAATTATCAATCGTTAATAAAATACTTGCTATTCATCCAATCAAGTTCAAATAAATTTTTCAAAACTTGTAGTGGATGACACTTGATGTTAATACAGTTTTTTCAAATTTTAATTCATTAATAATTGGTTAATTAATTTGATTAATTACCCGTTTTCGACTCCAATTTAGATTCGTCTCTATTGTTCTAAGAATATAACCGTTAAAACAATGTCAAAAGTTGCCGTCGAAAACCAGTTTTTCAGCCAAACTAGCCAAACTGGGTATGCATTGTTACAACAATGCAGACAAATCATGCTCTTTTTTCAATTCCTACTATTAGTTTACTCTCTCCCTATATGTATATATCTTGTTCAAATTTTCAATTGTTAATAAAATACTTTCTATTCATCCATTTAAAGTAGGAATTGACTTAATTTTTTTTATATTACTTCTTTTCATATAGGTTAGTTAATTTATATATATATATAACGACTTTGATTCTCACAAGTATGGCTTATTAGTTATTTAATATTTTTTTTAGAATTTCCCAATATAACCACACATTTTCTAGAATTCTTACGCATTATTTGCTCAAACGCAGATGTACTTTCTAGAAATTAAGAACTTTAAATACAGAAGTCAAAGGCAAGTGAGGAAAGATGAGTAATAAATAGTTTTTGATTCTGCATATTTAGAAATTTTTTTTTTCAATAATTCCTCAATGGGAAAGGAACATATGGCAACTATGCCATCTAATATTTTCATAAAACAAAACGCTAATAGTAAAAACCAAACTCTAACAAATTAAAATGTTATAAAAATTAAGTTCTTGACATTGTTTAAAGCAAATATATCCAATTCGATGAGTTTTTTTTACGTTTTTAAGAAGCTTTCTCTCGAACTGAAATTTCGAGATATTTTATTTAATTAAAATTTTCCTACAAAATTATGATAATTTTTTTTATTCAAAGTAAATAAACATTACCATTAAACATGTACTTTATTCTACGTATGTTTTGGTTAAAACATTCGTATACGGGTTGAAAACCACTGAATTTATGGTTCGTGTCCTTTCGTCAACAAAAGCAACATAATTTAGGTAATTGATTTGTAAAATAAATATTTTCTATGTTATTAGTGTAAATAACTACTAGTACATAATTCGAACTCTATATTCTTCTTCTTTATAAGTTCTATTTTTGAAAAGTTACAGAAAACTTATCAATTCAACATTATAGTGAATGTTTTATATACAGTTACAAAAAACCAAATATTATAATTAAAAGATTATAACTGCCAAGCTATAAGAAAGCGAAAAAGTTAAACTTCGAAATAGTATTTTAGTAGTATAAATTTTTGTATCTTGAATCCAAATGGATTTTGTTTTTTCAAAAAATAGAGATATACAAAAATTTAGTAAAAATAATTTATTACTAAGATTTTTCTCAATCAATACTAAAAATGTTTTTATTTTTGCGTAATAATTATTACTTAAATTTGAATATGAAATAAATAAGACGCGAAATTTACAAAAATGCAATTTTTCTATCAAAAGTCTATGCATTCTTATAGATTTTTAAATGACTTAATAAATAAAGAAAACCTCATCAGATAAAGAAGCTTAAAAAAATACTGAACTGAAAATTAATATAGAGAATTTATTTATAAATTTTAAACTATTCTTCTTATTAAAAATATGATTTGAGATCAAGGTATGCATACATTGTATGGTATAATACTATAACATTTTACATCAATTATTATGAAAAGTTTAAGCAAAAAAAAAAAAAAGTATTTGGATGCAAGTATTTTTGGAAATTTACGTTACCTATTTCTGATGTTGGTAATATCTCGGGACAAAGTTTCTGATTTGGTTGCTATGATGATAACTTTTTCCAATGAAGGTGTGTCTGAAATAAAAGAGAGAAATATTGGTACAGAATTCTCAAATAGTTTTTATAAGATAGTAATAGAATTTATTAATTTAATTTTAAATCATGTAATTTCTTCATTATTAAATTTATGATTTGTTGATAAATTTTTTTGGGGATTTTAAATTATTTCCATGTGTTCTCTAATTGCTGATAAATCTTTTTTAAGATTTGTCAGAAATACAGGTATAAAAACGTATTCAAAATGCATATAAGAAATGGGATTCTTAGATTTGTAGCTAAGTTGTATTTTTCGTGCATCTGTCTTCCTCTGATTAATAATTTTAAAACGAAAATTCTAACTACAAATACGGTTCTAAAATAATTTGTTGTATGTAAAAAATATGGATAAAACGATTCTATGATTGCATAGAAAATAGTTATAGTTTTTAAAATAAATAATTCAGTGCTATGAATATCCCACAATACATAACTTAAATCAAATAACTTCCTAAAAAGCTTCCAAACTTGTTTTAAAAACATATTGAATTGAATAAACTCGTATACTAGATTTGCCGAGATAAATTTGCACGTAGATGTTTAATAAAATAATTTTTTAAAATTCAATGCGCATTTTATCCATTTTATTAGTGCTATAACTCCAATATATTTGTTAAAAACATCTTTTATCGTAATATTGTGTGAAAAACATTAATAACAATATAATCACAAATATAAATATATTTAATAATTTTTAACTAGATTATTAATTACGAATATTAAAGATGCTAATAAATTTTTATCTTTACATTATAAAATGTCAGTTCATATATTTTTTGGAAGAAATCAGAAACATTTGTTAAACACATGGTGTTATTCAGTGAGAAAAGAAATGTCATAGTTCTTACTGTCCACAATGTGTTGTAAGTTGTCGATGTTGTGATACTCAATTCTCGAGTCTGTATGGTGATCAATGGATATTAGAAATTTTGGCTCCATTTTTTGAATGATGTTAGTCGCTGGCTGAAATTTAAAAAAAATTAACTTTCGATTCTGAATCTTATTAAAGCAATCGATTGTAATGTATTTTTCAGAACTATCTAGCTATTAAAGATACATATAAAACGGTAATTGAAGAGTTGTAAAATAAGTACCAATTTAATTTTTAGTGACAACAAAAGAAGGAACAGTGATAAAATTATTCAAAATAAAGATTTATAACACCAAGTGATGAATAATTTATTTTGATAGCAAAATGAAATGCAGCCTTTAACTAGAATATAAAGTTGTAGTTGTAGTCAATGGATTATTGCAATATATGAAAACTCAACCATTAATAATTTTTAAGCATTAAGGATTTCTAAGAAACAACGATTTAACCAAATGAATTTTAAAGGTAGTGAGCCCTTTGCCTTAAAACATATTCATTCCTTTGAAAGTATAATTCTTTAAAAATGCATCTAAGAACGGCTGACTGTTCTCTATCTATATATATAAAGGACAAAAGCGACTCACTGACTGACTGACTGACTAATCACGATATCTCCGGAACTATTCAACCTACAAACTTGAAATTTGGTAGACATGTTCCTTTCATAGAGTAGACGTCAGCTAAGAACGGATTTTCCGAAATTCGAAACGCAAAGGGCGTTAAGGAGGTTAAGGGGCGTTATAAATAATTGCTTCCATGTTTAAACTACTTGATGTACAATCTTGAAATTGGGTAAGCAGATTCCTTTCAGAGAGTAGAGATCCGCTACAAAATGAGTTTGGTGAAAATCGACCCCCAAGTGGCGTTGCAGGGGCTTAGGGGGCGTTATAGATAATTATTTCAATTTTTAAACTATTTGACGCACTGTTTTTAAATTTGATATAAATAGATTCCTTTCGTAGAATAATGATCAGTTACAAAACAGGTTTTGTGAAAACAGACTTCTAAGTGGCGTTGTAGGGGATTAAGGGGCGTAATAGATAAATATATCCGTTTTTAAACTACTTCACCTACCTGCTTGAAAATTGGTAGGAAAGTTTCTTTCCTGGAGTAAATATCCGCTACAAAATGGGTTTTGGGAAAATTGACCCACAAGGGGTGTTGCGGGGGTGGAGGTTTAAGGGGCGTTTTAAATTCCGATTTTTAAGTTATTAGACGTACAGTCTTGAAACTTAGTAAGCAGATTCCTCTCATAGGGTAGAGATACGCTACAAAATGGGTTTCGTGAAAATTGCCCCCAAGTGGCGTTGCGGGACTTAAGGGGCGTTACAGATAATTATTTCCATTTTTAAACTATTAGACGCACAGTCTTTATATTTGATAAATAGATTTATTTAATAGAGTCAGCTATAAGAAGGTTTTGTGAAAACAGACTTCTAAGTGGCGTTGCGGGATATAAGTGGCGTAATAGATAAATATTTTCGTTTTTAAACTACTTGAAAATTGGTAGAAATGTTTCTTTCATGGAGTAAATATCCGCTACAAAACGGGTTTGGAGAAAATTGACCCCCAAGGGGTGTTGCAGGGGGTTAAGGGCAGATATAAATAATTATTTCTATTTTTAAACCATTAGACTCACAGTCTTGAAATTTGGTAAGCAGATTCCTCTCATAGGATAGAAATACACTACAAAATATGTTTTGTGAAAATCGACCCCTAGGTGGCGTTGCGGGGTTCAAGGGGCGTTATTGATAATTTTTTTGCATTTTTAACTAATTGGACGCACAGTCTTCAAATTTTGCTAAGCAGATTCCTTTCATAGAGTGCAATTCCCCTACAAAATGGGTTTTGTGAAAACAGACCCAGAAGTGGCGTTGCGGGGCTCAAGTGGCGTTATAGACAATTATCCCCATTTTTAAACTGTTAGACGTACAGTCTTGAAATTTGATAAGCAGATTCCTTTCGTAAAGTAGAGAACCGCTACAAAATGGGTTTTGCGAATATCAACTACCAAGTTTAATTTCGGGAGTTTAAGAGGCGTAATCGATAAATACTTCCATTTTTAAACTATTTGATCATCCTGCTTGAAAATTGGTAGACATGTTCCTTTCATGGAATAGAGTTCCTCTAACAAAGAGTGAAACGAAAATTGACCCCTAAGGATGTTTGCGAGGGGTCAAGAGGAGTTACAGAAAAAAATTAATGTTTTTAATTTTTAGACCAATATACTTGAAATTTGTTAAGCATGTTTCTTTTGTTGAATAGAGATCCACTAAGAATGTATTTTAAGCAAATCAAGTTCTTAGGGGGGGTGCAGGCGGTTACTGGGACGTATTGACAAAAAAAATTACTTTTTTCGAGCTACAAGAACTATAATAATGAAATTTTGTTTGCATTTTTCTTTTGTTGAATTGAAATCCGCTAAGAGCGGTTATTTTGGAAAACGGCTCTCAACGGGATTACGGGGATATTGATAGTAAAACTTCTTTTTTTCTGTTAGATTAGACTTGAAATTTGGCTTGCATGTTCAATTTACAGAGTAGAGATCCACCGAAAATTGGTTTTGCGGAAATCCACTTGGTTTTTGGGTTACGAAAGAGCAAACATCATTCTATGCTTCAATTTTAGAGATTTTTAGAAAATACAAATTAGATGAGTTCTGCCCTTTTTTTTGCGACAGTTAAAGGTATAAGTATATTTTTCAATACAATCGAATTCTTAATGCTAGGACTTAGATATCAATAATTTATACATATATATATAAGCAGTAAAAAGTTATAAAACATCATGAAATACCCAGCGAAGCGGGCGGGTAACAGCTAGTCTTTGATAAAAGTATAAATGATAATAATAAACGACAAGATTACAAGGAAGAAAAGATAATTGACCATTAAATTGAATTATGAAGTTTCATAAGCAACTAAATAATGTTTACAGAGTTTCCTAATTACTATTAGGATTTCCTCTTTGAATAAGAAAGCAGTTTAATTAATAATAACTTTAATATAATAATAATTATCACAATGAGATGCAACCGATAACACCAAAACTTATTCTGTTACCTTATAATTTGACTTTTTAATATATTTTGTTTCAAAACATTTGTTGCAACTGCATACAAACGTCACATTTCTTGTATTCTATTTGCAATAACTGTTTTAGATTAACTTAACTTGAGTTTGTAAAATTTGATTGAAATTGTTTTAAAAATAAAGGCTGATTACTTACTCGAGCTCCGAAATAAGGTTGAGGACCACCAAATATGGCACCCATGCTAGTAGCAGCAAGCAAGGTAAAAACTGCTTCTTTTCTGTTGGACATGTAGCCTACAAAGAATAATTTCTAAATATTTAGATTTGACATAACCTTTTATTTGTGTAATGCATGCACTTTTGATTACAAGAAAAGCAGTTAAAATGAATTATTAAACGATAAAATAAGAGACGTGCTTTTTGAGTAATTACAGATTTGATACAAAAAAGACAACTTTTTTCATTATTTTGATTGTACATTAAAACCGAACCGTGATTTGTTTTTCAAAGCAATTTTTACCATTATTAAGACTCTTCACATCAATCGACCAGATTCTGATTACCATTCTCATAGAAATTTGCCGCCTAATTTGCATATCACTCAAACACGACCTTTTTGACGTTGTGAGAAATGTCGTAGCACCGACAAAGCTATTTCTTTAAATATAAGTTTATAGAATATTCAATGTCAACTATCAACATTTATTGTGTCCGATGAAACAATCATACAATACATACCGATAGCAATTTGCGTAAAAGCTAATGTTTGCGGAGGAAATTCAAAACCCTGCCTAAATGTTTGGTTTTGTACAATGCATTTTTGGAAATCATATAAGAGCACAATTTCAGATAATGTATAAGCATTATATCACAATTTCATAAAGAACACCTTTTTAAATTAAATAAAATTATGAGATAAAACGATGAAATCGCTTAGTCTATTTTCTATCGAATTTTCTCCTCAGCTTTCTGAACCATGTCATCATTTAAGATGGACTATTACACAATTTGCTCTTCATTATGCATACTCGTATGGTCCTTTTTAAATACTTATAAACGTTTTCCTAACATGTCATCACCCTATGTTTTCTACACTGCTTTTGTAGAAAACATAGTATATACTCTTACTTATACTCTTAAAATCTCTTATACTCTTATAAACTTATACTCTTTCACTAAATTCTCCTGTATTTAAGAAATAAATGATAGCGTGCGTTTTACAATCGGCCAAAATTTTCAAATATTTTAGGCATTTTAATGCATGTAAATTAGCATCAATGCAACATAAATTGCCGTTATGATATTGATGCTAGCGAAATGATGCACCTTAAGTGCGCATGCTTGGAATGATGGCTGCAATACAGTAGTAGTAGTACTAGTTCAAAGCATAAAAAATACATTAAAAATATGCCCTGTAACAATAAAAACTTATTTTATTATTTAACTTAGTTTCTATTGTATTTTATGAATCATTATAACGTTAACACTTTTGGATGCTATTTGATTATTGTTTAAAACAATCTGACTAATATTTTGTGGAGTTTTGTACCTTTTTTTTTTGAGTAAAACTTTTGATATAAATTCAGACATGTCTTTTAAGTCAATTGTATTCATATTCAATATTTTTGTTTGAACTATTAGAAAGTTTTGGAAACGAAATTTTCTCTTCAAATGTAGAATTCACTTCGATTTGAAATAATATTTTATCCCACAAATCGTTTGCCTGTTCTTTCTGTTGCGTTAATAAATAAAATTATTAATGTTAATGTAAAAAAGTAATTTGAAAAACATTACTCACAAGCTACACGATCTCCTTTTTTCAATCCATTTTTCTTGAAGGCAGCAGCATACAACTTGACTTCTTCATACATTTCCGCAAATGTGACAGTTTCTTCATATCCACTTTCCTCTAAAAAATTCAAAATTTCGCAATATATAAACAAGAAAATATTCTGAACTCTTGTCTCATGATTTAAAAGAGGGTACAGAGCTTCTAAATAATAATTTCTAAAATTCAAGTATAATTATTTTTTAGCTCTCGTAACCTCCCTCCCCGAGTGGATCTCCACAAAACCCATTTTTAGTGGATCTCTGCTCAATTTAATAAATATGCTTGCCAAATTATAAGTCTAAATCTAAGAGTTCAAAATGGATTTTTTTTATCAACAAGTTCCATTTACCACCTTTGAGAGTCGATTTCCTTAAGAACCGTTCTTCGCAAATTTCAACCCGTTGGTGTGGTGTGGTAGTTAGGAGAGGGGGGTGCCAGCTCAGGTGTCGTCCGCGTCACTTGACCATGGTTCAAAATTACGCGGACCGTCACCAAAAAGCCCTCCCTCGTGTTGCTAATCAGTGCGACGTTAATATTCTCTCGCTCACTCACTCACTCGCGAATTTCAATTCAGCAAAAGAAACATACATAACAGATTTCATTACCGCAGGTCTTGTTGTTTGAAAACGGAATTTTTTTATCAGTAACGACAGAAAAGATCCTAACCCCATAGGAGTCGATTTTCATAAAATTCTATCTTAGCGGACTTTTATTCAACCAAAATGACATGCATACCAGATGTCATTACGGTAAGTAGCAACTCGATAAAGGTTTTTTTATAAATACGTCCCAGAAACTCCCCATCCCATTCCGTGAAATCTGTTCTTAGTGGATCTACATTCAACAAAGAAAACATGTCAACAAAGTTTTAAGTCAGTAGATTTAACAGTTCAAAAACAGAAATATTTATCTATAACTCCCCTTAAGCCCTCCCAATGCTTCTTGGAAGTCGATTTTCGCAAAACCCCTTTTGTAGCGGATCTCTATTCAATGAAAGTAACGGGCCTACCAAATTTCAAACCTATAGGTCTAATAATTCAAAAAACGGGAATATTTATTATTTATCTCTAACACCCCTTTAGCCCCCGCAACGCCCTTTAAGGGTCGATTTTCGCAAAACGTTTTTTGTAGTCGACCTCTTCTGAATGAAAGGAACATGTTTACCAAATTTCAAGTCAGTAGGTCTAATATTTTCCAGAGATATCGTGATGAGTGCAGTGCGTGAATGAGTCGTTTTTCTTATTTGTAAACATAGGTATGTCCCGTTAAAAAGTTTTCATTCAACTCCTACTATTAGTTCACACTCTCTCTATATTTATGTATATATATATTTATCTTGTTCAAATTTTCAATCGTTAATAAAATGCATTTTAAAGCATTCAATTGAGCTGACATTTTATATAAACAATTATTTTGGATGACAATACAGTAATTTAATTATAATAAATAAAAATTTATTCATTAAAACTAATTATTCAAAGAATTACAAATACAGCCACGTTGGCATCATTTTTGGCGACATAGCGACCATTTTGCCAACTTGTGTCAAAACTTGAAAAAGTTTTTTTCCCCTCACATTTTAAAGCGCTCATTTGAGCTGAAATTTTCTGTACATTATTGCTTTGGGTAACAATACGATAATTAAATTATAATTCATTAAAATTAATTGACTGAAATTAATTATTTAAAGAATTAAAGATACAGCCACGTTGGCTTCATTTGTAGCGACTTGGGTCAAAACTTTAAAAGATTTTTTTCCCTCACGTTTCAAAGCATTCATTTGAACTGAAATTTTTTTACACGATTGTTTTGGATGAAAATAGGAAACTTTAATGATAATTAATAAAAATTAATTGCCACTTAATTTTGTGATTCTGTCACATGTATGTATATACATATTTATATTATTTGCAACTATTTAATAAAAAGTAACTAAAATAATTTTTTTTTGTTGATCTAAGTAGGAATTGATTTAATTTTTTTTTATTTTACTTGTTTTTATTTTGCATTCCACCATATATTCACAAGATGGCACCCTTTGCTTTATTTTTTATTTATAAATTTTACTTTTTTCGCGCCTCAATTTGTTCGCCTCGATTTTTCCACCTCGCCTTTTTTGCCTTTTCATTCCCAACATTTTTTTTATTGAATTGTTTTTGGTTTCAGTATTTTTTACAAAAAAAATAAAATACGAATTTAATATTTTATAATTTTTTTCCTTATATGATAACGTTACGGTGGGATGTTCCCAGTTTGACGTGCTATTGGGCAGTTATATTGTATTCTTAAGTCAGGTTTAGTTATTTAGATTATTTTTTTACTTGATATTTGGCATTTTTAACTAAGTTGTAGTATTTTTAGTATTATTCTTCCAGAATTGTGTTTATAATCTTCAGTATTTATTGAATTACATTCTTACTCTATTTCTTTTCTTTGCAGCTCAGTAGCATGTGCAAATATAGAGGAATGTTTAAAACTATATTTAACCTCACAATCTTTGTCCCAAAGGCTAAGAGTTAGCTATTATAGTACTGAAGCTATCTCATTTTTGATATTTTTGACCTACACTATGTTGTTATAATTCTATTTATTGCTTTGCTTTATTATATTTATGGCAACCATACATGATTATATATATATATATGCATATTGTTTTTAAGAATTAAATTAATATCATTAATCTGTGCACAATGAATTTATATTTTATTATATTTTAATGGCAAAAAACTTAATTTATTTTTCTTGTTCATGAAAATCAGCTGTGATTAAATTCTGCTATGATGTAATAAATGGGATATCTCAGTATATAATTTTCGAAATGGAAAAATCGTTGGATCGAAAAATATGACAAGAAAAATGCCAAATTATGAAGAAGCGGTTCTAGAGATCAATATGACAATTCTGTCTTTTAATTCTTACGTAATTTGATTCCTTTTCAGTTATTTGGTAAAGTTCTGATCACGTATAAATTACTGTAATGCATCAATTCATTTATAAGACATTATTAAATATTTTTATGAGATTTATTTTAACCCAATACGATTTTCAAAATAAATTTGTCAGGGGTTCACATATTTTTCAAAATTAAGCTCTTATGTGAAAGCAGCATTAAAAATAGTTAAACAATTATAGTGTAGCAAAAAGCTTTCGTGAAAAAATTTTAGCACACGTTTCACTGGAGTGAATATAATATCACTATTGTAAGTGAAATTATGAGTTTAACCAATATTATTTTAAAATAGTAATTGTCAGTTCACATTTTTCATTAAGCTTATTGTGAAATCAGCATAAAAATAGGTTAATTACAATTTATTAGTAGTTGTAGCAAAAAGCCTTTCGTGAATAAAATTTTTAGCACCCATCGTTTTCACTGGAGTGAATTAGTAATATATATCACTATGTGTTTAAATGTGAAATATTATTTACGAGCTTTTTCTTTAGTTCTCATAAAAGGAATAATAATTAAGTAAAAATGGGATTGTTATTCAAACCTGCATATATGATTGCTACTCTATCATCTCTGATTCTCATGAGGTTTTCAGCGAAGTTGAATTTTGCTCCGGGAAACCATTCACAATCGAGGAAACCATTTCCTGTTTTCTTATAGACCTGCATGATTAAAATAGCAAAAATATTAGTATAAATATATCTATGATGTATTTGAAAATTATATGAGTCTCCGTGTATTTATGAATAAAATGTTATTTCGTAATAAATAAATTATTCTCATGGATTTTGAATTTATTAAATCAGGGAATTAATGTAATAGAATGCAATTTAATAAATCAACTAAGTTGTCTTTTAATCATTTTTAAAAAGTAGAAAATAAAAAATGGGCATAAGAAAGATATTTTAGGGTTAAAAAAATCCAGTATTATATATACTATAAATTTGCTTGGTTAAGTATTCAAATTAATTTCAATAGATAATTCTTATGGATCTCGTTATAAAAGTAGCTTGTAAATTAACTAAAACATAAAGAAATATCTTAGAAAAATACGTTGTGTTTTAAAAAAGCTTATTAAACCAAAATATACTATAAATAAATATTATTATGTGAAAAAAAAACAGCTTCAAGATTTAGTTCTTTCTGTAGTATTGAACAAAACAGCTTTTCAGCGAAAGTTATTGGAAAAAAATACATTTTTTATTTAAATATAATTAATAATGATTATATATTAATAAAATTATATAAGATTAAAATTTAGATAAGATGCTATATCCTTTCAACTATAGAGGATAAAAAATTTCAAAATAATTACATGTGTTTTATAAAACTGACTAATAAATTTTTTTTCATAAAAAAATGATTCAAAATTTCGTTTTGAACTTAAATTCCTTCTAGCAATACAAATTGTTTTCCTGAAATTTGGTGACGAAATGGGTTTTTCCCCCTAAAAATAAAATGAGCAAAAATAAAAATAAATAAAGGAAATAAGAAAAAAAAAATGAACCTGATCATAAGGACTTGAATGGACCATTTGCAAATAATCCCAAATTTCTTCCCAAAAATTTGCAAAATTTTCAATACTCCATTTGTGAAGGTCCCAATATGAATCTGTTAAAAATATAAGAAGTTTTAAGAATTAGAAATAGATTTATATACATATCTCTAAATTATCATATTAAGTATAAAGGTATTTAAAGATATTAAGAGACAATTCATAATTTAAAAATAATCTTTAAGTACAGAAGTTTACTAAAAAAATGAAACATTGAAATTGTTTAAACTTTATTTCTTTTCTAAACAGCTAGTAATCGAGATTTTTAGGAATGATGATAGAATGACAATTTAAATTATTATAAAACTAATATTGATAAATTTATAATAAAGCTGCAATTATTTTCTGCCGAAAGAAGGATTTTTTCTAGGTGAGTAATTAATATCTGCTTGTGAAACAGAATTTTGCTTATTAAAATATTAAATTAAGTGAAAATTTTAATTAACAGAATTAATTTAATGATAACTAATGTAACAATACACATATCTTGAAAATTAAATTAAAATGACCATTACATACTTTGCCGTTCTTTTAAAATTAATTATTAATTTTTAAAAATTGACTTTTGGTTCAATTCCAAAATTTATAACGTTAAGTATCAGACGATTTTTTTAACCAGGAATTTAATTTGTAATTAACTGTCTAGAAGTATTTAATTTTTGGAACAAAATGTATATATTTATTTCTTTTATTTAAGGGGACATAGTAAGATTTAAGCAAAAATTTTTAATTTAAGGATTTTAAAAATTTTTTGGTTGCCTTCTATGTGTGTATACTATGTAAAACAGATTTTGTGCTCAAAATTTCATAAAAAGCTAGCCATTTAATTTTCTAGGGAAAAAACTTAAAATTTGTGATTTTAAAATGCTACTTCTCCTACAAAAATTTACATACACGCATGAAATTTAATTTACAAGTACGTCAAACTATGTGTAACAAAAGTTGGGATGGGTTTTGCGATAACATGATTGGTATTCGTACAATATCTCTTTTTATAAATGCTTAATGAAAATTCCTTAAAAAATGTACAAATTCTGAGTTCAATTACTTTAAAAAAATAAGTATTGATTTGATTAAAAAATTCATACCAACTTTTGTTACATGTGCTATTAGCAATAGGTAAGAAAAAATTCAAAGCATTAGGCACAATAGAAAATAAGCCTTAGTATTTTAAATGAAGACAAACTAGTTATTTTATCTTTCCGAGATAAGTAAGTTTAAAGTTTTGATTTGCCATAGAGATGTGAATAAAAACGAACGCAAAAGCTATTATAATTCTGTGTTTTTCAAGTTTAGAGCTTTCAAATTTTGTCCGGTTATATAAAAGTATATAAAAAATAATTTAAGCTAAAAAATTAAATTTGATTTTTCGACCGATTTTTGTCAATTGAATCGTACTGTGTCCCCTTAACTTAAGATTAAATAAAAAAATAAATAATTTATTATTTTTTTAAAAATTGGTTAATATTGTTCTAGATTTATTGTAAATAAAGAATCGTATTCTAAAAATTGAAATTATAAGCAAGTAAGCTGAATATTAAATGGCATCGAAGAATATACCACAGATAATTCTAGCTTCCAAGAACTGTTAATATGCATTCTCCTTGAAGTCTATAAAAGCTTCTTGATTCTACTTGCAGTTACATAAGCCTTCTAAATAGGTTCTTTTGAATATTGGGTCAAATTCTGTAATCTATAAATCTATAATGACCACGTTTCTAGTGGGGAAGATCTGTATCTGCTCCTTCAAGGCACCTTTCAAGGTACCTCATACTTCAGTGATTTCAATAATTTACATCTGTAATTTTTTCGCGAAATAAAAAATCACAATTTCTTTTATCCTCTCAATTGATTCAAAAGAATTGATGATCGTACAAAGCTTATTTCGACTTGTTTAAAATATTTGACTTGTAGATTTATTTGCAAAAACTGACTAGTTTTTCAGAAATCAATTTTCTGGGAAATAAAACTTATTACTACTTATAATGAGTACTACTCATTCATTATAAGTAGTAATTTTCATTCATAAAGTTATTTAAGTAAAGTATAAGTAATAAGTTTCATTTTCATAAAGTAGTAAATTTTTCTTATAAGTAGTAATGAGTACTACTTATAATGAAAATTTTAAATGTTTAAAAAGAATTAAAATTTATCTTAAACTAGAAAAATTTGAAATATTTTGCGGGCTTATTATTGTTTCTTGAAATTATCATTTATTCTTATATTCTAAAAATAATTTTTTAAAAAAATGAGATTTTTTACATTACAAAAATTTATTTTGAGCAACATGTCTAATTTGTAATACCGATGGATAAACTGACAATATGTAATTCATGAAATTTTTTTAAAAAACTCCAATTTTCGGAAAATTAATATTAATATGACATGAATATATGTTCCCCAAATTTTTACATTGTCATTTATTTTGTGAAGAAAATCTACATTTTCATGTAATTTTAAATAAATAAAGCAGTATTAATAATTATTCACTAATATAATTTTAAAATTCTTTTACGGATTACTAAAATTACTACTTTGAAGCAATTTTTGAATCCTAGTGTTGTAAATAAAAAAGTAAAAGTTGAATAAATTTGATGACTTAAAAGATTTACTCACCTAATCGCTTGTTGTACTTTTCTTCTATAATTTTCTTCAATTTATCGAGTTCTGTGTTTGGTACTTTTTTGTTCCATAAGATAGGAGGAACGATATTCGTAGCCTCCGCATTCTTAGACTTTTTAGCACACCCTGTAACAAAACAAAAAGAAGCTTTAAAGAAATACAATAATTTCAATAAATAAAATATGGATTATTTTAAGAATTAAAAAATATGTTTTCTCTCTTTAGAAATATCAAATTTAAAAAAAGCAATTCACAGGTTAAAGTTTCTTTTAGCATTTCTACTTAATAATTATTTTTTTTAACACTCAGCCCTATTTTATTTTTCAAAGAAACTACGTAAGACTTCTGTGCAAATTATCTAAACAATAATTATTTTTCAAGTATTTTATAATGTGTAACAGTAAATTTCGAAAACAAGGTATATTTGGAAAAGTCTTTGTATAATTCATTTAATTAGTGAGCAAATTAGGAGATTGTTTTTGCATACCTATAAACAGTTGGTTAATTTTAAGAGGAATTTCGTTGTAAAGTCCGTAAGAAAATATGGACATAAGTATACCAAGTTACTAAAGAGTTTTCAGCAAGAATTCTATTTAAGTTACTTATCTAAGATTTACAAAATAGATCTTAATTGACACTGTGAGAATTCTTCTAAAATCTTGTTTCTTTTATGATTGAGGTTTTGGAAAATTTTTAAGTGAAATTCATCTAAATTTTGAAATTTTTTACATTATGAATCCTATGTGGTCAAATCGGAAGAAACTAAAATCATTAGAATTTTGTTAACACTTATTTCACTCATAATAGTTGTGAAATTACCTTTGATTTTCAATGCATTTAACTTACCCAAGGTAGAGCTATCCGTTACGATGCACTGTTAAAATATTTTGTCAATTTTGCGCGCTGATTAGTAGAAAAACTAAAACCCTTTAAAAGTGTTTTGAATATTTAATTAATTATTAAGGTATTTATAAAGAATTTTGTAAAAATATAAATTTGAAGCAAATGCTTGTTGACTTTGAGTTTAAATTGAAATTCTAGTTGTTATCCTGAAAACGAAGCAAACAATACTAAAAAAATAATTTTAACGTGTATGCTTATAAAGTAATACATCTTCATTGAATTAGAGATAAATATAGCTTTTCTCTCTGTGTTTTTAAGGTAGAGTGTGCGATTATCTGATTTTTATAAGCTCAATACAATATCATGCGCTTGGTAAAATTTTCCGATTTTTATCAGGTCAGGTGAGTGTGTGTTTATTATTATACAATGCTCGTCAATAGCCCTCGTACTATGAAGGGACATGAGGCCTATTGAAGACGGACCTCTTAATTATGAGCCTCGTTCAAGTGACGAGCACGATACCGAGCTGGCAATCTCCTCTCCAAACTACCACACCAACGGGAGGACTTTCAGTCTTGGCAGATTTTATGTGCATCAGCCTCTCTACACTGCAGGTCTTCAGTGACACTCTCTCGGTGCAAAATCATAACACCTTAGCCTTGTGTTCGTGACCATAACCCCTAGACTACCATGACCCCCTATCAGGTCCAATTACATGACTTGAATTTTGTAATATATAAAACAAAACTATGATTAATTATAAAATATACAAGAGGTTCAATCGGCTCAAAATGCTGAGTAACAATCCTTTTTTTTGCCTTAAAAAAAGGTTTATTAAAAACTAGCTGAAGCACCCATTCTTCGCACAAGTTAATTTTTTAAAAATAACAAAAATTATTCTTAATATTATTGTTGAATTGTAAGGAGAGTAAGACCAGGTACAAAACAATGTACATAAAAATATAAATAATTTTCAATGTGTAAACTTACATGTTATTTATCTATAATGCCCCTTAAACCCTCGCAACGCCCCTTAGGGGGCGGGTCAATTTTCACAAATTCATTTTGTAACAGATTTCTACTCCATGAAAGGTACATGCCTACTAAATTCCAAGTCTGTACTTTTAATAGTTGAAAAACAGAAATATTTTTCTGCAACGCCTCTCAAGCCCTCGTAACGCCCTTTGCGGGCCGAGTTTCACAAACCCCCTTTTGTAGCGTATCAGTACTCTATGAAAGAACGGGTCTGCTTAATTTTAAGTCTAATAGATCCAAAAAGGGAATATTTATCTGTAACGCCCCTTAAGCCTTCGCGCAACGCCCTATAGGGATCTTCGCCATAAATAGAGGGCTACCACATCATATTTTGATCGTAATGGGTCGTTTCTGAGTTTTAGCTGCACGCACATTATACACTTTTTCTTTCATAACATAGTATAACTGAAGTACCCGTACTTACCAAGGGTTAATTGCTTTTAGAAATATAAAAAAAATATTACTCTTCATATAATAGCTGAATTGTACGGAAAATAAACAATACAAACCAAAAATTAAAAAAAACATTAGAAAGAAAATAAATAATTGTCCAAAAACCCATAAATTTATTTCCAAATTTATGATCCATAGAAAAATAATTTTAAAAAAAATGCACTTAGGTAGCCAAACGAAGCGTAGCTTTGACCACTTGAAGTAATCCTTTAAGTACTCTGGCGAAGAAGACTCTTTGGTCAACTGAGAACTGCACCCAACCATCAATTTGCGGTGAAACCAAATTGTTATTTAAAATATTCGTAAAAACAAAATCATAAGTATACTATTTATCTTCGTGAGTAGCAATTTACTTCGAAAAGTACACATTCAGTTGTGTAATTTTTTTTTATTTTGTGGAAAGTTAACAACCGTTTCTAATTCCTTTGGGGAGGAAAGTGCATCTGAATTCCGCAAATTGGAATGTCAAACGTATAGTCCTTAGAGGTTTTTTTGGATGAATGCGTTTATTGAAAACAAAAAGAATGACTGATGTGATATTGTTATCTTGTTTGGGATCCCTTGCTTCGTGGGTGGTCTGAAAATAAAAGCTTTGGTAGATGAATTGTAACTGTTTCCGTAACTTTGTTCAATTTACTTAAAAAAACTCACGAAAGTCGAATTCGCGTAAGTCGCGGTATAGTTTCGCATACAAATACATATAAATTATTTTTATTTGGGGCCGAAGACGAAAGAAAATAATAATTTAGAAAAAAACCTGTGCAATAAAATCTTAGATAATACAAAATCGCGAACCGAAGCTATTTTGATAAAGAAGATTTCATAAAATCTAACAAGGAGTCTGCCAGCTCAAATGGTTTTTTTCCCCTCCCACAACAATTCCTCGTAACATGCTAATACTTTTTAGCGCGTTTTTCACGTAGTGTAAAAAAAACGCTATTAGGACTCAAATTTCGTCTTCGTCCTCGTCTTCGTCTTCGTTCCATATTTTGTCGTACCTTTTTCTCAGCCAATAATTAACCTATTGACCTCGGGTTTTCGGCATTTGGTCGCATTTGTGCCCTTGTTGAGCCGAATAATATTTAAATTTAATAATTAAAAATTTTATTTTTTTTAAAATTTTTTAAAATTTTTTTTTAAGTATAGTACACTACTTTCTGTTAGTAAAAAGTTCATTAGTTGCATTATTGTAAAATACAACATGTGAAAAACACGCTAAAATTACTTGGCCATGCCAATGATTGATATCTTGTTATTCCTTGTTTTGTTGAAAAAATACACTCTTTGTTGTAGTATGCACGTTCTAAAATGTGTATCCCTTAGCAATTAAACTGAGGCCTTCTGCTAAATTCTCAACAGTCATTTGATCTTCTGATTGAAGTGGGTCTAAAGACTCAAGTTCTTCAATTTCTTGCTCATGCATTTCTATGAGTTAATGAATTGTCAGCTCCTGATTGTGGGAATTAAGCAGCTGTTGAACGTCATCACTATCCACTTCTAAATTTATTTGCCTGGCAAGATCAATAAACTTCTTCAATCAAATTACCAATTTCATCAGGCTCTAGCACTGATTCCGCTTGAGTGTAAGTGAAAAAAAACCCAGACGAATCAACGAGATTTGAAAATCGCGTAACTGAATTAGCGTAAGTCGGGGTAGCTAAGTGGAGGTATTACTGTATTTGTCTGAACCAAACTTAGTAATAACGTTTTGTCTAATACTTCTATGTAATAAAATAATTTTTCTTTTGCAATAAGTTATTAAACTATAAACAGTTCAAAGGCTTTTTATTTATTTAAAAAACAAACCTTTAGATTCTAGTGGGTTTTTAAATTAGGAAAATCTATTTCATGGATTATTTGATAAATTTAATAACTTGTGAAAGAACCATGATACTTGCAAGTTCGAATTGTTATTTAAAGATATCTAAAGTGAAAAAGTAGAAGATATTGCAATTTATAGTCGCAATATCTTCTACTTGCAATTTTTGAGGTTGTGATAATTGATTATTTCAGTTAGATTAAAACTTGTGAAACTTTCTCGTGACTGATGTTTGAACTTATTCTAGAGTAGAGACCTACGTGGCTGTAATTCAAAATTCTCTATAAAAATTAAACAAATCTTAATTATTATAGGTTAGGTTTCGGTTTATTCCTCTTCTATACATTATTTATTATTAAGATATTAATATATTATTATATTAAGTTAAAGGTTTTGAGCTTTACAATGTTTTTTGATGATTTATCCTCCAAACATTGATACGAGCTCTGTGGTTCGTTTACATTAAAATTATAAGATTATTTTATTTTGAACAATAATATGTGACAATTTACGATTTATATTTTTTTATTAATTTTTGAATATTCTATGTTTTTTTTGCATATGAAAATGAAATATATAATGTTATAATATAAGTAAGTCAAACGTTATTCCAATATCAACAAAAACATAAAACAGATTGTATTTTACGAAAAAATTAGATAAGTAGCATAAAATGTTGTATATAATATGAAAAAAAAGTGAAATTCTATCTAAGCAAATTTTAAAAAATTTAACCAAAGGGAAAATATACATAAATTTGAACAAACGAAGTCATGATAAAATGTATAACCGGGTTCCGTAATATTAAGTAAATACAATACTTAACAGTTTTCTCAAAATCAATATTCTGAAGGTAGAAGGATTTATTGAGTAATATAGTCCTGCTTTCCTTTGTTATTTGTAATACATACATATTTCACATTCAAATTTCTAACACATATTCTTCCATGTGTTAAAGTTTCTCCAGAATAAAAATGTTTATTATATATTTGAATTTTGGCATTTGTTGCTAAAACTCATGTTCAAGACTTGGTAATCTTTTAAAAAGATCAATAAATACTTTAAAGATCCACACAATGGAATTTTGTTGATTATTTTTAGAAGTCCTGTACATTTTGTTTTTAAATACATATTTTATAATGCTACAAAAGGTCAGAATTCGAAAAAACCCAAACATGTTTTTGTTAGATAACATTTTTTTCTCTGAAGAAGGCATTTTATACAAAAATAAGGAAAAAATATAGAAAAATTAGGCCTTTGGGTAAAACATAGAAACTCAGAGGAAAATAAATGAATTGACATTTTGTAAACTGAAAAAGCATAATTACTTTCTCTAGAAAATAAATTATTTTATTGTGATATTGTTCTTAGCGTAGACATAATGCTACTTCGTGAGTACTTGAAAAGATATTTTCCTTAAATTTAATTATATCAACTTTATAGCATTGTAAAAAATTGAATCAACTTAAAATCTAAAACACATTTTCTCTGAATAAATATATAAAAATATATACAAATGATTTAAATTAAAACAAATTTAAACCATGCGTACAGGAAAAATGTCAAAGAAGTTAAGAAGTTATTTCAAGAAAAACGCCAAAAAAATACTTTTCTAATGCGTTGATTATATGAAATTTCGTGATCAAGTAATATTAGAATAGATTTAAGCCTGTGTGTAGATAACACAGAGAGAAATTAAAAAAAAAAATGTCCTAAAGAGACAAGAGATAAAACTGATTGAAAATGTTGGTTTGAACTTGTAATAATGTATTAAACTACATAGTTTAAATAAATTTTTTAATGTTCAACATTTTAATATAATTTATTTCATGCTTTGGTTTTTCAGAATTAATTAATTAATTTATGTGGGTATTACTAAATTCTTGAACATTTCGTTTTCTAATAATATACATTAAATAAAACTCCTTAAATATATGTATCCTAAGGATATTTGTAGCCAATGCAAAAATTCTACGTCTATAGTACTTTTAACTATTTGTTATATATATATATATATATAACTATATATATTTTGCTAGTATAGTATTAAATTTATTTTTAACTGTTCCTACAAAATTTATGAAATAAAGACAACTGGTTAGCAAAATTATTTATTTTATTTAATCATGTATTTTATTCTTTCAGAATATTGATAATATTAATTTGTTATAATCAGATGTTATATACATATTTTTTTTGTCATGCATACTTTTGGTTAGCTTATATCATCTATTCCTACTGCTCATAATATTGAGCATTTTTAACTATGGAAAAAGAGCATCAAAATGCTTAAATATAAGTCTGGATTAATTTTTATGATAACATCTTTCATTTAATAAGAAATAACTAACTGTATATTAAATGTTAAGACACTTGTCTATGCAATCACGTATTTTTCGTCTATATGTATTGAATCGACAAAAAATACAATAGATTTATTAGGGACTTTTTGAAGATACAGATTTAGTTAAGGGGAAAATGTGCTGTTTTTGATAAATGTCAGAAATAAAATATTGAAATTTTATCAGCTTAGCTTAATATGGACATTTAGCGATACCATGGTTAATACCAGAAAAATAGAAAATAAGTGACTTTACAGAATCACATATATTTAACATTGTACAATTATAATTAATAATAACAACATTAAGTGAAAATTCATACCGGAGTAGTTGAAATTTTTTAGTATTACCTTATAAAAATCATAATATTCAATGCAAAATTAGAATATACTACCTTTTAATGGTACACCAAGAGATCCCAACTCCGTCGAATAGGTATGAGGTACAGCAATACCTGGCATTATTATTCAATTTCTTTATCTGAGTTGAAAAAAATAATTCTTGATAGTATCTAGCGAAAGTGTACTATGCTCGTAGGTCACAGAAAAAGATGTTTAATGCACCTTCAACCCTAACGGGCAAACTTTTTGTAATCTTGTTTTGGATTTTTGGTTTTTGTTGTTAATGACGGAGAGTATCGTATTTTTCCTTTTATATTTTTATCGTACCCACCGAATTGAAACGTCATAAAGGTTTACGGTCCGTTCCGCTAGAGTGAGATTAACTTTGGAAATTGTATTTACTGATACTGACACTTAGACCCACGTGTGTTTGTTTCCAATGTCATTGTCGGGGAGTCAGGGAAACTGAATGTTTCAGCTGGGAACTGTAATGTTTTCCGGTTCTGTGATAAAAGTGTAATGCTGTAATTATATTTAAATTTCTCGTTGATTTTGTAATGTCAGTTTTTAAGTGTTTGTGATTTTTTTTATTTGTGTTTTAAGCCTTTCTTTCGAATCGGAAGCGAAATAATTTGATTTAAAGTGCCGGCTTAAGTTACATTTTAATGATAATTTCTCAAGAAGAAAATATAATAGTGGGCGTTTAAAACCTTAATGCTAAAGGGTTTTGGAGATAACTTGTAAAACAATGCAAAATGTAAGAAAGTTAAGTCATACAATCTTCGCACACATTTATTTAGTGTAGACTACACTTAGGTATTCGACTACCCTAAAATTGGGAATTTTTTCCAAAAATGACAATTTTTTTTATGATTTTATGTTATAGACCATCTTATTAGCGTTATAAAGATATAAAGTTTTTTATTTTCAATTTACTAAAACAAAAACTACAAGTGTTTTAGTAGAAGCAGATGCCATAACTTTAAACAAGATGTCAAACATTTAAATGCGTTGTACTCGAAATGTGTGTTTTTTCTTTTCGAAAAACTCGAAAAGGGAGAGTGTTTGTTCAAAGCATTTTGAAAATAGCTAGCTGAAATTTTTTGTGTATGTTCTTAGCCTTCAGATTTATCAATCACAGTTTTATTAAAAAGTTTACAATCCCTTATGTGAATGTAATGACTGTTTCTTAAGCAATTTCATATAATAACTGAGATAAAGTGCTCTAGTTTTTGTAAAAATTAAAATATCTCTTATCCTGAAGGTTATTTCAAAATGAATACCAAAGTATCACATCCAAATTGAAAAACTGAGAATTTGTTCATAAACTTTTTGTAAAGAGTGGGCCCCGCTTATCTATTTTTTTGTAAATTTTTACCAAAGTTTTCCCATTTTCGTTATAATTTCTTTTTCTCTTCTTGATTTTAGCATTTTTTTCTTAGAATGTACTAAATTAACCCATAAACCACACCCCCTCCTCCAAATCTCCATTTTCCTTTTAAAAAAAGTTGTCTCGCTAGTTGATGGATGCCTTAATTATCGTAATTATTAATTTTTTGTGAATCAATAATTAAAAATAGTCCCTTCTTTGGCAAAAATCATAAGTTGAATTATTTTTAAAATATTTAGAAAAATGTATTGAATTCAAAAAGGAATGTGTTCTATGTTAACCGCAACTTTGACTTTCCATTTTCTTGTTGGCCACATTAGCTAGCATAGAATATCATACACAGTGCGTGCAATCCTTGTTGTAACGCATATAGGCCACTAGAGAAACAGATTTATTGCTAATCTGCCCTGCCAAGATAATCCCAGTGGTGATCTATTGAATTCAAATGAGGTGAATGAGATAGTCACTCTGCCTAACGCTCTGATTTAGAAGATAATTGTCTGCTAGCATAATTCGATGTGATTGAGCATTATCGTCCATTGGAATGAAATTATGATCAATAGCAGTTGAACTATAGGAATTAATCTTGATATTTTTGAAAATTCACACGGTGCTTCTTTCATCGAAATGTCTATCAGTGTAGTCGGCCGAAGAAGTATAGTCAACACCGTGACTATACTTCCTGTGTAATCGTGTATCACGAATCCAACATTGTTGGATTCGTGAGATCATTTAAAGTTAAAATATGATTGACACTAATTTTCTAATAAAGTCAACTGTTTTTTCTTTTTGTTTCCTGTACATTCTTATTGTTTTGTTATATAATTGCGCTTTTCCGTACTTTTTAATTTATGATTTAAAAATTACACAAAAATTTTAATTCTCCTTATATATAAGATTTTAATGAACTCAAAATATATTTATGTATTGATCGCTCATCAATTATTCGTAAAATCTATATTTAATTCAACTCTAAATTACAACCTGAAATTTCATCTGCTGGTTTCATAGCAATAAATTTAATTTTAATTAATGATTTAATTAATTAAACTTAATTATTAATAAATTAATTTAATTAAATGATAAATTAAATTTACTGTCAAATTTTTTTTTACGTGTTTGAGAGTAAATACATTGTAAATACAGATCTTGTAAATATTTGGTTTTTTAGTCTGTCTTATAATTTAATCAAATGAACTACTGAAAACTTTAATTAAAGCAAATAAATTTTAAATCATTATATAATGAAACACGAATCCAGTTTTTAAGATATTCTAATAGACATTCTTGTAAAATACACACCTATTTATTCTGTTTCCTTTATTTTGTTAAAAATTTATAAACGAATTTAACTAAACATCGTAATAAATAGCACTTTCATTTTAAGTACCATGATTAAATATAAAATATTTGTCTAAAAAAACCCTTGTGTTCTTGAAATAAATTATTAAACAAAAAAATAAGTATCTAAAGTATTGTATTAAAATAAGTGTCTTACATCTTAATCTTAAAACGAATTCAATGTAACACTAAAAATTGAAAATCCCAGGAAACACAACTCAATTTATCATGTTGAGGTAAAATGACGGAAAACTTCTAATTTCAAGGCTTCGTCTTTTATTGTTTTTTCACTTCCCTGCCGTAATATATATTTAATTCTCTCCCAGTTGGACATTTCCTCGTTGCTGTTTCTTTGGAACCGGTTTTGGTTCTCAGAAAGTATTTAAAAATAAATAATCTCACGATTTTAGGCGTTGCCCCTTGTACTTTTAATACCTGGAGGTAACCAACCGATTGATTTTCTACCTACGCTGTTTCTTTTGCTATGTGCAATGTTTGGTACTTTGCATTTTCATGAAATTTGTTTAACGAGGGAAAAAATGATAGAATCTTTTGGTCTGAGATACAATTAATCGAAGTTAAAAATTATATGATAACTAGAATTGGAAAGTTTTTTTTTTAAATATATGATCAAATTATATTTTTAGTATATTGTTGAGAGTTATTTACAGGTTTATTTTTCGGTATACTGTATGCTTATTTTTAATGTGCAGTGAAATACGTTAAACATGAAAACGCTTAAGACGATATATCATTTAACATGAAATAATACAATGGTCCCGATAAACTACTATGTATTTTCATGCATTTTTTTCTCTTATAACACTGACAAATTCCCCCTGTAAGAATGAACAAATACGGAAAATACCAACAACGTAGGTTCATCATCGGAAGAATTCGTTTCAGTACATGATGATAATGTGTGCACAGCTCCAATTATGAAAGACAAAGACATTTTAGAGTTTGTTCAAAGCTCAAAAATATATCATTGGTGCAGATTTCGATGACGAAAATGAAATGAATTACGCAGCTCCTGTTCCCGCGCCATCCGAAAAGAGGAACATCATGAAAAGTATTCGCAGTTATTTAGATTCACATTCCAATGGTGAAATGAATAACAAAATGGACGACATCGAACAATTTGTTGATAATTTGATGCTAAAAAAGACAATGCAAAAAAAAAAAAAAAAATATCAAATCATTTTCCAAAAACTCGACAAATGTTTTTTCCAAACCTTGAAAATTTTGTATTGAAATTCATTGTAAATGCTTTGTTTAATTTATTTTATTAAATACATGCATATATACATATCAATGTAAGCAAAAGGTGCTCTAATAAACTTAATTTTGATGAGTAAAGGTTTTTTTATGCAATATCCTTTAACACGAAAAAATATTTCAGTCCCTTCAGTTTCGTGTTAAACGGTTTTTACTGTAAGCTATTAATAGTATAGTAGCATTTTCTTTCAAAAAGTGGAAGGTTCGAACTCTATTTCCTTCTTAAAATTTTGCTAAAAAAAGAAGTATGTAAAAAATAACAAATTTTTAAACATTTCCCTATTTTCCTTCTTTTGTTTCTTTACGATACTTAAAAAAATGATTTTATTATTAATTGTATTTGGGAGTAGCTTTATGAAAAAAACATTGTTTTTCGCTAAAATAGTTCTAAGAAAATTAAATACATATCTTTTAAATATTTGATTGCTTAGAACGATACAAACGTTAATGAAAATTAAGATTCTTGAAACTTCTACCGTAAAACGTATATCCAATGCAAATTATTTTTTAAAAAAATGTTAATGTCCAGGGATTTCAGTGAGAGAAAATGAAAGAGTGAAAATATAAAGTTTGCAAAAAAATTGATTCATAATAAATTAATGTTAAAAAAACTATCATAAAAAGAATTAATTTCACCAATATGATAACTATATATAATCATCTATACTTGTAAAGGAGAAAAGCGACTCTCATTCATTCCCTCACTCATTCATCCAAATATCTCCGGAACTATTAGACCTACAAACTTGAAATTTTGTAGGCATGTTTCACTCGTGGAGTAGAGATCAACTAAAAACGAATTTTGCAAAAATTGACCTACGAGGACTTAAGGAGAGTTCTAAATAAATATTCCCGCTTTTTGAACTATAAAACCTACAAACTTGAAATTTTCTACGCACATTCTTTTAAGGGAGTAGAGGTCCGCTACAAAAGGGGGTTTGCAAAAAATTGATCCCTAAGGGGCGTTTCGGGGGCTTAAGTGGCGTTTTGGAAAAATCTGTCCGCTTTTGAAGTTTTAGACCTACAAACTCCGTTGCTCAACTATTAGATTCAGGCATTGAATTTGCCTTGCATGATTATTTTGCTGAGTAGAGATCCACTAAAAATAATTTTTTCGGAAATTCGCTTTAGGGGAGAAGTAAGTGGGAGCATAAAAAATAATTCTAATTCAATTTTAGAAATTCAACTTTTATTCTTTTTAAATCAAGAGGTGAGATTTATAAGAATGTTTTTCACATTACATCAAACAGGTAAACAGTATATACTCATACAACATCAGGAAATACCCCGGAAAGTGGGTGCGTTTCAGCTAGTTTTCTTATAATTGATATCAGACTAACGTCATTATTTACCTTTGAACCTAAAATCTTTATTTTTAATAAAATACAATGCCATTAAGGGTAGATCTATCTATTATTTTTAATTGAAAGTTAAAGTGTATCGAATTTTCATTAGCATATTTTTTACACTATTGTTATTTTTTACTTACATATCCAAATATCTAAAACATTATTCTTAGTTGGAATTATATGCATATGTTATAGCTTAAAAACAACTACTTCGCAATTAGGTAAACACTTACTTTAAAAATGATTGAATTTTATATTTTCACTTCTTGGATTTTTCAAACAATTTTAAATTATCAAAAATTAAATAATATAAATTTTGAAAGCAAGATGTATTAGGAATCTCAGCAAAATATTATCTAAAATATTTTCTATGAGTGAAATTACATTTTTTTTAAACAGAAAGATCTTATTTACAAGAATGATTTTGTCTCGTTAGAAAGCTTTTCCACGTTATTCGACATAATTTTCTGAGCCAAACGACTGAAATACATTTTTCGAGATATTATTATGTTTGTATTTATTGAAATATATCTTCAAAAACTTTAAATTACTTTGTTAAAGACACTATTTTGATAACATAGTTTTTTCCATGAAGGAACAAATTTTGAAAAAGAAAGTGCCTTTTATAAGTATTAATTTTAATTTACTTCATTAATGTAAAGAAATAATGAAACGAAGATAAACACACACACACAAGGAACAAAAAATGGCAACTATATTTCATCGATATGTATTTAAACAAAATAACATTTCGGTTAGGAAGCATGGTTTTTTCGAACAAAAAAGCATGCAGATTTTTGCAATAAAAGAAAAATTAAGTTTTAAATAGAAAAAAAGAAACAAATTTGGATTGTAAAATTAGTTTGCTATCAATTTGGAAATCTTTCATAGTTTTCGAAAGAATCGATAAGATATTTCTTAGAGAAAATATAAAATGTATTGTTCTAGAAAGATCAGTAACAGAGATAAAACGAAGTAGAAAATAGCGCTAAAAAGTATCATTTTGAAAAATGTGACTGTCACGTTTTCTCAATTTCTTTTGATTTGATTAGATAAGCAAATATATATTTTTAAAATGGTTTTTATCTGCTTCTGGAATGATTTAGCACTTTGAGAAAAATATTACTCATAGTGACGTAGCATTTTGGTATCGAAAATGCATGCTTCTGGCATTACATTTGTTATCGTATAATAAATATGATATAACAATACATAAATACAAGAAGAAAAAATATTATCTGGTAATAAACGAGATTGAGCACACACCTTAAATAATCTGAAAGACATTAAGATTATTTAACAATTTTGTTTCGTGAAGTTCCCTTTTTATTTTGTGCGTTCAGTTGTTGATAAAATACTTCAATTTTAGAGTTGAAAATTAAATTATGAATAATTTAATGGTTTTTAAAAAATATTTTTGAAGTAACTAATATATTTAAAAATTACGTTTTTTATAACTGCATCATTGGGAGCTCTTGATATTATTTTTAAAGCTTTTCGAGAGAAAGAGTTTTTGAATGAAGAACTTTTTCTGATTTTTATTCAGGCATTATTATTCATTACAGTTTGCTATATTAGGTAAGTATTTTAATAGCATTTTGATGATAAATGCAAAATTATACTAATTATATTGCAATAAATATATTTGAATTACAAATTGAATTTTATATATCAAACAAAACTAACTTAATGTCTATCAACATCTACAATTACAATATTGAATTAATAATAAAATTAAAAGTTACAAATATATCAGAAAAAAATAATATACTTATGAAATTTTTTGAAATGCTGTTTGTAGAAAAACATAAAAATTTTATTTACCAAGCAATGATTAATCTTATATAAAAGTTACTTTTGTAATAATACAGAATAATGAAAAAAAATCAAAACTGTTCCCAAGTATGCAAATATTATTTATTATGTTGTAAAAACTAAATGTGTGTGTGGTTTTTCAAAAAGAGAGCCCCAGTTGTGTGTGTGCACCATTTCTTCAAAAGTTATTGTTCATATAGAATATTTGAATCCAATATACAAGTTTTTTTGACAACAAATTATTTGATGAGCAAAACCTATTTTAACTCTTATTTATGGCAAAGAAAAAAATATCGTGCCAAATGCACTAACAGCTCCTTTTTCTCTAATGGATCTATCCAATACGAGGATAATAATTCACCAAGTTGGAAAAAATAAATAAATAAAGGTATGGCTAAGGTAGGATCTGATCGTTTTGATGAAATTAAAAGGTCTCTTGAAGAAAATATAGCATGCAAACAATCGTTATGAAAACACTAAGAAACACAAGGCACTTTTTCGTTTCGGGGGCCATTGGCGAAGGTTTAATTTTTTTTCTCGCCAAATTAAATGACAAACAAGTAAGATTTTTTTTTAAAATTGTCTTTCTGCACATGTGCTATATCCATTCAAATTCGTAAATTGCGTGGTAGATTTACCACAATTAATAAACTTTTACTACGATATGGGAAAAATTTTGTTCCCTCTTTATGCCCCCCCCCCTGAAACGGAAAAATACCAAAAAACCCTAATTAATAGTGTTTTAAATATCACAAAATAAATAAAAAAATAAATCATTGATTTCCATAAATTTTCTACAACGCGAATAGTTTTGACAAATATTTACATGTGTTAACACCAATTCGATAGGTATTGATTATTCAAATATTTTCCATTTATTTTTAAACGCTAATTTCATTTAGGTCATGAGTATTAAGACAACCAAAAACAAGAAAAAAATCATCAAAACTTTTCTTTTCATTAAATATCTTATTGCAATTCAAGTACTCAAGGACCTCAATAGTGTCGTCTTTATACCCAAATCCAATTCCAGTTAAGCGAAAGGTCAAATATCTGATTTGTTTTCGAAGTAACATATTTTTTCCTCCTAATTTATCTGCGGTTCCATTTCGAGGCGTTTTTTTCTCTCCTCATTTCCCAATACATTTAATATACTTTCTCACTCAAGGTAAATAAGCATAAAATGAGGTGCATTAATTCCTTTGTTTACTTTCCATAGGACATTTCCTCACATGTTTCAAATGTGAAGTTCTTCCTTTATTTATTTTTTTCGAGAATTGCAGTCTGGGGTAAGAGAAGGTTGTATTAATATAAAGGTCGCTTTTTATTCGCAAAATGTTTCCCATTTTAGCTCTTGCGTAATGGCTACTGATTTGATGTATCTATTTTTAGTTTCTATTAATGAACTATAAATAGGAAGTTAGAGGAAAAGAGATAAGTTTTTTTTAAATGTATTTAATATTTTTCATTTGATTTGATTTAATTAAGCGTTTAGTTTTTGATACGTTTTTGTGGGTACGTTCGGAATCATGATTTTGAAAGAAAAAAAGTATAAATGAATATTTTTTTTTATATTTAGTGTCAGTTAAATTAGAATATAAATATATAAAAGTTGTTTTAAGGATATTATTACAGTAAAAAAATTACCTAAATGCAGTTTTTGGCAAGAAATGAAGAAAAAAAATGACATTTTTAAAACGTTTTCCTTTTAAGAAAAATGCTTCTAAAATTATTTTTTGCGTATATGTAACTAAGAATTTTACACAGAGCCTCAACTATGATTTTTCAAATTTTTAATGTAGTTTTTTTTAAAAAAAACTTTGGTTATTATTTCAGTTGATTGTAACTCTGAAAATAATATGAATTTTTCAAAAATCCTAGTTAAGGCTCTTAATTCAGACTTAGTTTTTTTGAATGAGCTACAGTTTCATTCTAAAGGAAGAATTATAACATAGAATTTTTATTTATTTTTACGTAGATTTAAATACTTTGCTTCCAAAAACCCCCTTATCTGGATATCAAAAAGAAAAGTAATGTGCATATATTCATTTTAATTTCAGGAACATTTTTTTTCACCATTAAAAAGAATGATATGGAAATGCACTACTTTACGCCAATTTTTAAGTCATTTTGATTGATTGTCAGCGGATTTTTTAACACGCTTTTATAAGTTTCACTTGCATGTAACGGAATCTTAGAACTCGATTTTTACCCACTTAAAAAGATCGGATTCATTCGAAATTTCGCACACTTGTCAAGGACTGATGACAATACAATAATTTCATAATTTTGTCCCATTGTCCTTTTCAGGATCGTCAGGAAAAAGAATACTCAGATTTGGCGACAATTCTAGATAAAACGTCCAGATTTGGCGATTTATTGCATATATCATTTTTAAATTTGGCGACTTGTTCCATGTACCATTTCCAGATATGGCGACTAATTTCATACATCATTTCCACATTTGGCGACATATTTCAGATCTAGCGACTAAAGAATAAGGTGTAACCCTAAAGCAACTGTTTTGAATTTAAAGCTAATTTTATGCAAGTATAAAATACACTTGCGGTTAATAGAATAAAACCAAAAAAAAGTTTTTTGTATCTGAGAAATTGGAGGCTGGGTGTGTGTTAGCAATTGCTAAGCATAGTATAAACATTTTTCTGAAAATGAAAACTAAAAAAAAGGCTCGTGCATGTGGAAAAAAAATAATTTGCGTTCTAAGTGCTAAATATTTTTTATTTTTATATAGCAATACGTTTAGAAGTGATGATACGAATTAACATGAAAGGAACACGTTTAAAAGGTGAATAAATGATTGACATTTCATATTACCATGCTTTTACTAACTCGCTTTCTTTAATGTCTGTCCGGGTGGAATTTTGTAATTGATTTTAAACTGTGTGACTTTCCGAGGAGCTAGAGACTTGAAATTTGAACCATAGATGAGAAGTGGATAACAATGCATGAAAATGTTAAAAAAGAAGACAAAAACGAAACGGAGGAATTTTAAAATTTTTAGTCCGTTATACAAAAACATGGCACATTAAAATTTTTTTTAATTCGAACATTTTCTTCTTTACACACTTTTATTTGTTTGACCTGTTCAAAAGAGACGGAATCTAATATAACGATACGGGTCTCATTCAAGGCCTCGTAAACAAAGAGAATAAATACACTTCAGACCCATTAATTAATATCCATTGAAGAGCAAGACTAATTCTTCAGCCACGTAATTCCAGCTTCAAATATAAAACTCAAGGATAAATTTAACAATAAATAAATGATAGTTTAAAAAATTAAAAAACACGCTTTTATTGTAGTTAGAACTAAAAAAATAAAAAATAAATCGTAGTTTGAAAAAAACTAAAAAACACGCTTTTATACTGAATCGAACTAAAAAGTAAAAAAATAATTCTTAATAAAGAATAAAATGATTAACAAGAAAATGAATGTCATTGGGCTAAAAGCGTGGGGTGTTCTATTAAATGTATGAATTGTCATAATTTTAACTTCTATTTTGAAAAACTGAATTAGTGTAAAAATGTAGTACAAAGCACCCCACGCTTTTACCACAATGACGTTCATTTTCTTGTTAATCATTTTATTCTTTATTAAGAATTATTTTTTTACTTTTTAGTTTAATTCAGTATAAAAGCGTGTTTTTTAGTTTTTTTCAAACTATAATTTTTTCTAAAGTCTTTAATTGAAATAGTTCAAGTAATAGTAAAACAAATTACATTTGTTGACTAAATCTTTAACTAAAAACTACGATCATTAGAATTTTTCTTTGTAAATACAATGAAACGAATCAGAATTTAAGTTTAATGGTTGCTGTACTTAGTTCTAAGTATAGAATTTTCAGAAAGTATAAGAAAATCAAATGATCTAAGTTCTGCAGAGTCAAACAATTCTGTAAATTTAAAGAATGTCATTTTTAAAATTTCAAATTTTAGTACTTCTAATTTATAAATATTTTGACTATTATGACTGAAGTATTAAAGAACAAATTTCTAAAAAAATTACAATTTTAAGGTTTTTATTCGAGAAGGAAACTTTACAAACGATGTAAAAATGAAATAATATGTTTGACTTCCTGAAACGCACTATTACGTTAAATGAAAAATAATATATTTGAATAAAACATAAGCAATTTTAATTCTCTTTCATATACACCTCATTTCATTGAAAATTATATATCTTCAAGCATAAATTCAGCAGACGTATAAAACAACATAGATTTATTAGAAATCTTGTTCAAAAACAATAGAAATATGATTAATCAGATTAAAGCGTAAGTTTGTCGAAATACACATTATCATATTCTAAAGAATAATAAATGTATATGATCATCAAATAGGTATTTAAAGCAACTAATTTTAATAACACTTAGAATTTTTGTTACATGGTTCCGAAATATGCATGTTTCCTTTGTTAGAAAAATTACATTCTGTTGAATTGTATAATTTTTTTAAAAAAAAAAATGTTTCAGTATGAGCTTATTGAAAATTTCAATATTCAACTTTTTTACAATATGTTTTGATTTAATTTGTATAAAATAATATAAAAAATAAGTATACAAATAGTGTTTTAGTTTAATTTGTACAGAATAATATAAGCAACAAGTCATTTAAATATTAGAATATTACAATAAAGCCAATAGTTTTGAAGGATGGAACGGAAGATTTGAAAGAAGGAAGTACATAAATTTATTTTATGAATACTAAATGATGAAAGCTTTATATGTAATCAGATAATTGGTTCATTGTATTCAGAAAAGTAGAGGAAAAGTTATATTTAAATTTAGAAAAAAATCGAAGGCAGTAATATTGAGAATATGGGTCAATGCACATACAAATTGTATGCATACAACGATAATTTATTACGTTAATTTTTATTTTTATTCCTTTTTAAATTGATTTAAGAAAATATGTATGAAAATAAGGACTGGAAGAACACTGTTTGAGGAATATTAAAATGTTAAGTTTTTGAACTTATCATTAGTTCATAATTTGAAGAACACTGTATATAGAAAATTTGATATAAGCTTTTTGAATTTCAAACTGTTAAATTCTTTGGAATAATTAAAAATACATTCCTTCGTGACGAATTTAAGAAAGTAATACAGATTTGAATGTAATAACTGACTACAATTTTATTACATTAAAATATAAAATGTAGAAAATACAAAAAATAACGTGGATAATTTTATAAATACATAATCCTTTTCTTTATTGAAATATTAAAGTATTTTTTATTTACAAAATATTTTTAAAATTAAAGAAAGGAAAAATTTTTAATTATTTTTTTTAAAATTCGTATTATTGTCTATATCACACATCAAGGTTTGAGACCTCATAAACTAAAATTTAAAAAATTTAGAATTCTAAAATTTATATGTATCTATGCACACACACATAAAAGTTTTGTCTTTAATAGCAATCAATAAGAGACAAAAAAAATGAATTAGTTATATACGAGTACACACACAGTTTGAATTATTTGTAAATATTATTAAAATTAAATAATCAATAATAATTATTATTATTTCTCTGTTCAAATTATATTTTTATGAAAATAAGAGTTTTAAATTTGTTTAACCCAATAAATTTGCATTTAAAATGCACACATGCTATTTCCAATGAAAATCAATTTATTAAATCAAAAAATATTCACAACTTAAGATTTAATTTAAATATAAATAATTTCAGTACATAACATACCAGGCATGCGTCCAATTTTCTGGAGAGTAATTTTTCCCTTTTCCGTTTTTTCCTCGATGATTTCATTATTATTATTTTCAAAAGTAAGAGTTTCGCTGTAACGTGTTACTCCCAACATATTGATTAACTAGTGACCACCCGTCTCTGCAGAAAACGATAACTTTCTCGATGCCAAACGGAGCTGAAAAGAATCTAATTATAGAACCAGGCTTTATATAAAGGCTGATTTACAACTAATTTTGGATTCAGAGTTGTCATGGCAAGGCTTTAGTAGGACTATCATTGACAACGGAAAAAAAATTGTCGACACAAATTAAACAAACACACAAAAAGGAGTTTACCTTCAGATACTGGAGCAAACCCACTAAACGGAAGTGCAGAGAAAAATACAGGAATTTACCTGAATTCTTGCAGCTAGGCGTTCGGATGTAGCCTGGGAAGAACTTGTTTAATTGATAGTTGTGATTCATTGTCAATTCAATATATAGCTTGATAGTGACGCAATTTATGGTGATGTGATATCATATTGAGAAGGGAACTGATACGAATTTCAGGTATACGTACAAATTAGTTACAAACCAAAGATTGCCTTTTGCAATTCATCGTTGTTTTCAAAACGAATGAAATTGTATTATTAGGTTTTGCACTTTTTTTTTTGCATGGACAGCTTAGTTAAATCAAAAAAATGAAAAAAAATATCAAAATTCCTTTCTGCAACTCATTGCTTTTTTATCTTTATTTTTTAAACGAGTGAAACTGTATTATTTTTAGGTACTGCATTATTTTATATAGACAGAATTAATCATTTTACAGAAAAATTTACGTGTATTAACTATTATTATAGTGATCATTATTAAATCGGTTCTTGAAAAGAGAAATGCTAGTAATGCTTTGAAAGTCTTCAGAAATGGAAGAAACTGCGGAGAGATTGATTTTCCGAGTTGATTAAATTGTTTGTTATATTTATTTTTCTATTTATGTTTTTTTTTAAAATTATAATTAAGTTAGCTTAAAACAATTGCTTTAAGTAAACTTAATATATTTTTTTATTTCGTGATAAATACATTATAACTGAACTGAACTCAGGGGCGCAACAGCCCATGAGGACCAAAGCCTACTGTGTCTTTCTCAGTTTACGTGACCTTAGGCGCTGGAGTACATGGACAGATGTTTCGGTCAAGTGGTCAGTCTGACGCGAAACCCTTTAGTGTTCAGTTCCCAAGCAAGCTTGGTACTCATTTATCAACCCACTGAAGAGATGAAAAGCTGAGTCGACTTTGCCCTGTCCGAAATTAAATTCATGATACATGTTTCTTTTTTACATGTATATTATTTTACATATATACATATATTTTACATACATACATACATATTTTACAACATATATATATATATATATATTATTTGACATATATATATATATATTTGTTACATATTATATATATATATATATATATATTATTTGACATATATACATATATTTTACATACATACATACATATTTTACATATATACATATATTTTATATGTATGCATACATTTTACATTAAATACATGTATGCATATATATTGCATATATACAACATTTTGCATATTTCTTTTTATGTGTATACATATATTTTACATATATGCATATAGATACATTATACATATTTCTTCCATGTTTTTTAAAAAAATTGAATGAAAGTAACAACTTTTTATTTATACTTGATAAAACTATGTACTATTTTTCTGGTTCACTTTGTATTTACATATTAGTTTTTTATATTTGATAATATTTGAGTCGCCGTGCAGATATTTTCAATGCTATTAGAATGCATTTGGGAAATTAGCATTCTTATTTAGTTTAAAGACTAGATAAGAAAATTCACGAAAATGTAGTGAATTCAAAATTTCTTTTATTTTATGTATTTACTATACAAACTTGTACTTTATGAAATTCAAACATTCATTTAGGGCAGTGGTGACCCGGCAGTCATGATCACGAATTAGTGGCTGGCGTTGTCGAGTTACTGATTCAAGTCCCGCTGCTACTGAAAGCTTGCCATGTAGAGGGTATGATGCACGTTAAATCTGCTGTGGTTTATAGTCTTCATTGTGGAGTAATGTGGGAGTAATGTGGAGTAATGTGGGAGCCAGCTTAGGTGTCGTTCTCATCACTTAACCGTGATTAAGATGAGTTCTGTAGCCAATAGCTCTCTTGTTTCTTTAGAGTGCGAAGTTAATAAATAATCACTCACTCACTCAAACATTCAATTAAACTGATCATTTTAGCTTCTTCTAAAATACATCAAAAACTGTTTGAAGATGCTTGTTTGAAATTTTAAATAGAATAGAAAGTTACTGTAAAAATTTAAAATGTGGTCTATGTATATAAGTAAATACAAAAATACAAATGTCAACTTACATGATTTATCAATTCTTTTTATGATTGGTAATGCGAATATATTATGGAAAAAGATTTCAGAAGAAAAAAATTTTGGGATATTTACTTTTTGACATTTAACATTTTTCACTTAGTCATTTCATATTTGTTGTGTTTGAGAAAGTAGGCGCAGTTGACTCTCCCTTTGATAATACGAACCTCTCGCTAATTCAAAGTATATGCTCAGACCCTAGAAAAACTCTTGATATTTCGAAGTAAAACTATACGTTTTCGGTACACTCAATATTTCGAGGAAAGTCTATGGCTGTCCAGACTACAACACGCAATTCGACGGTTCGAACACTTATTATCATGTAGAGTCCTGTAGCAAACAGGTTGGAGCTTACCTATTTTGTGTTGTATTGTCTCTGCGTGTCTCCCCGTAAGGTAGCACCTTTGATGACCATTTGTCTGCTACCTTTTCTTTATGTTTCCGGGTTTCTCAGGCACAAAGTTACTTTTATTGCTCTCCTTCTTAAAGTGGATAGTTCGGGCCGCACCTGTTGTCAGCAGTCCATATCTTTCGTTTACAACGTGGCCTTGCTACACATGTGTTAAGAAAGTATGGTTCGCTATTGTGAAAAAGAGATGCGTAGGATTGTGTTTTTTGCTTCGGACTGGCATAACGATTTATGGCTCATCTGTATGACTTATAGCATGTGGCACCAAATAGGGAATGGACCGGACTGGACCAGGCCACGAAGAACCAAAGGTGTTGGGGACACTATCTGAGGGAACCGGGTGGGAAACGATTTTATTTCCAATGAGGAATGGAAGAGATTTGGGGGGCTGAAAGAGTTCTGTTCGAGATTGATACATAAATGTATTATTTTAATGCATGACTTTTAACTTCTTTTATTTTTTTTTACTGTATAATAAGTACTTTTTAAAAATATTTTAAAGTAATTAAAAACAAATATACAGCTGTTGTTTTATTTCATAGTTTAAAATTTAAATGTATTAGGAAAAAAATTTGGGAGGTTTTTTTTACCCTCTTGATAATTCGAAGTTTTTCATTGATCCCTTCAACTTCGAATTATCGAGAGTCAACTGTATTATATTCAATGTGAACTTGCCCTAAAACGTTTCAGAAATATGACGTAATTTGTCAAAAGCTTACTATTAAAATACAAAGTAAATTCAGGAAAATAAAATCGTAGGTCCATAAATTTTTCTAAATAGAAAAAGAGATTATTGAAGAGAATTTTCAACAGCTGCGACGCACCTGTTTCCTGAGACATAGAGAATCGTAATAAATATTGAGAAAAATAGGATTATTTATTACTGTCTCAATAAATCATTCTTTGTTGTCATTTGATCCCTACTTTCTGATGCAATGAATATTTTTGACACTAAGTTATTCTAATGTTATTTGTATTAAAAACAGTTACATTATAATCTTCATCCTAATTAATATGCTATGAAGAAGGGACACGTTAATTATAGTCATTTGTCATTTATATCCAATAGATTATTTAACTTTTGAAAATAATGGATGATATGCAAATGTGTTTTGTGTGAAAATAAGAATGTAAATGATTTTTCATCTTTTCATAGAAGGAATGATGCAATAATACACAATTTATTCTTTCTAAAAATAATTAATTTTTTTCTCTAAGTAAGGATGTTTCTTTTCTCTAAAATTGACCAAATATCGTATTGTTTACTTCCTCGTTTTAATTGTGTAAATTTTCGAAACATGTGCGCAATATTTTGTAGCTTAGCTACATTATTTAGCCAGTTATTTAACTCTTTAGCAGTATGTCGAAGCGAAAACCGAAAGTAGAACACATGATGTCTGCCTTTAGCTTTTTCAATGTTCTTCATTGACTTTTAAAACTTTAAAAATTTGCTTTCTCTCGGGGTTATTCTTACGATAGTCGTGTATTTAACATTCTATGGCTTTTTTATATTCAGTATAAAGTTTTGAAACTTTTCTGGCTTTTTTGTATAATATGTTTTATGAGCCTGTGCATTGAATAAAGATTTATCTAAATAGTTATTTTTTTAAAAAAATCATCAAAATTAGATTTAGCTACATTTTTTTACTTTTTTTACAGAGTCCGACACGAAAAAAACAGTAAGAAATAAAAGTATCACTCATAATACCAATCCAGAATTGAATACCGTACAACAGAACCGTCAGGCCTCTTATCGGTACCATTCAGTGGCTCAAGTGTTACAGGGGCACCCAAGGAACATGACATTATTTCCATTTTATTTACTGTGGTGTATTTCTCGCAGGTTTGTACGATTTTCCGTAGAAATCACTTTATATTCCATGTTAAGTCCTTAAATATTTATTTTTTAATGCAACTGTATTTTATTCTGAAATATTTAAATACAATAAAATTAAGACAGTCTGGCACATAAATTTTCGAAAATTTATCAATTTTCACTTTTTTTATAACACTAAAAGTTCAAATGTTTCTGTTTAAAATGATATACGATATGAGGAAATATGATAATTAGAAGTATTTTTATTAATTTCTTAAATAAAGCTACTTCCTTGACGCGAATTAAATGAGCTCTGCTAGGAGCACCTGTGTTTCCCCTTGCATAAGTTTCTGGTGAGCGCGAATCCATACGATGTTCAAGTGGAAAAATTAGAGCGTATTGGGCTTATCCAAAAGTGTATGGGTACACGTCTTTTGGATCTTAAAAGCGAAACAGAGAAAAAAAAGTTAAGTGATGGAAAAAGCCTAAGTGGTCGTAACCGACTCACCGACCTTTTAATATAAAAAATTCAAAGATATTATGGTATGGCTATTAGAAATAATATCAATGATCTCTACAGAATGAAAACTGCTGTTTGGACTGTTTATTTTCATCTTATTTCTTCAAACGAGAGCCCTCAACTTGGACTGTGTTTTGGGGGTATAAATGCCTGGTGCAAGTTTCATAAGACAGAAGATGAATGTAACGAAAGACACTATGATCATAAACACATATACACACGTGCTATATATCATAATAAATTAAATGAAGTCAATTTTTAGAGATTTAGGGGATCCTATGTTATTAAGGAAATGTTTACAGGGAAATACTCAGAGTCCCCAAATGAGTCAGTTAATAATACCATATGGTCAGTGATTCCAAGATCTACATTTGTGAAATTAAAAACTCTAAAATTAGGGGTAAATATGGCTATATCACCGTTCAATGTTAGTCGTGTAGCTAAATGTATTATCTTAAAACATTGTGATATTGAAATAAATTATAACTGTGTGTCATGCTTCAAAAAACTAGATACATGTAGGATTCGTGTAGCCCAACAAAAGCAACTTAAGATCCCCAAAAATGGAAAATTGTTAAAAATAATGAAAAAAGGAAATTAGAAGAGTTTTTTGTATGGGCAGAGGGTAAAAAAAAATGGTTCATATTCTTCTGGAAAGTACTAAAAAAACTAAATGCTCAAAAAATTAAAAATTTTACTTTAAAGCCTGTTTTTTTTAAAAATGTAATATTTTCCCTTTATGTACCTTTTTCTCAAAAACTACTTATCATATAATCCTCAAATTTTCAGTGAGCAGACTTTTAACATGTTTGCACATTTTATTGGAGGGAATTAGATATATTTAGAAAACGTTTTTAGATATGACTTTCTTAAACTAAATTTTAGGGGGAAAAATTGGACATTTTTAAAAAAAAATTCACAATTAATTTAATTTTTAACAAAAAGACAAAACCATTCGTTAAGGTGTTATTCATAGTACACATAACCTACTGTAAACATTTTATCAATAAGAAGTAAGTAGTTTTTGAGAAAAAGGTACATAAACCTACGCAATTTAACATGGGCTCCTATTGACATGGCGGACCGATTTAAAATTATTAAATCAAAACAATCCAAAATATAATCAACCAACGGGCCCTCCCCCTTCCTCAGAGGTCCGTGGTAAAATTATCAAGCGTTGACCAGTCCGTGGTGATATAAAGGTTGGATAGCACTGACGTACAGGATTGGGAGGAGCACTTCTAAGAATATTAAGGGGAAAAATTGTTTGCAAATTTTAAAATTTATTAAAGTTGTAAATTTTTAAAAAAAATATTGAAATATTTAAAAAATAAAAATGTAATATAATTGTTTGTTCAAAAATGGTGTTTTTCTTTTGAAATATATATTTCATGAGTTTAAATAGAGTACATATAAACACATCAATATATCAAATATATCAATAAAAAATTGTGCATTAGGTATAGTGTCCCTTTAATAAAGAATATAGTCATTGAAGTTTATGCACCTGTTTATACATGATTATGATTATTATTCGAGAAAAAAAGACCCTGTAAAAGTTAAGAGTGTCTAAAAAATCCACACTTAAATAATTTGCGTAATTTTTAATGTTTTTGGAACTATGGCTGTAGATGTTGAAGTCGATCCCACAAATTCTTATTCCGCATTTCATCTGAACTGTTTTCTATGATTTAATGGAAGTAATAGAGAATGAGTGTGCAAGTTATCACAATGTATGGTGTGGAAGATACAAAGAGTGAGTCAGCATGTAAGAAGTTATCATTGTCGATTAATCGAGATTACAAGTAACGGATCAGTCATCGATAATCTTCATGCAGTTCTAGATAAACACTAACTCACAAATATAATCTATACGGGTATTCTTTTATTTTCTATAATAAATAATGCTACTTTTGATAACGTACTTATTCTTTATTGTTAAATTCATCATTGTAAGGGTCTCTGGATTATTAACATACAATCAAAGAAATCTGAAGCCAGTTCGATGAGATATATTATCAATGGAATGAGATGAAGTACCACATCACATTTTTTGTAAATTATCTTACTAATGCTAATTTTTATGTAGATTGTTGCTAATCTTTTTCATAAATTCGATTTTCTATAAGCTCTTTTTATTGCTCTATAAGGGGTAATCTTTATACCTGTCTCTTAATCAAAAATTTTTCTGGCAATGATTGTAAATTTGTAGATTTAATTATATTCTGAAGAATGTATTTTTTAAAATATGTGCTGTTTAACTTAATTTATGTTAAATTTCGTAAAAATCTGGATGCCGATCCGTCCATTTACAAGACAATGAAAATTGTTTCAACAAGTAAGTCAAACATATAATTATTTGAATGAAAGTACACGCAAAGACTTAGCTTCGATCAATATGATTAAAATTTTCATTTATACATTTCTGACTAATATTGCAGAAAAGTCATCAAATAAAAACCTGGAATGGTTTTGTGTCCATATATTTTACATGTATAAGGTACTGCAAAATATTTCATAAATTCCAAGTTGTCATAACAACTTCTTATACAAAAAAAAATATTAAGAATATATTAGTTACTGCTTTATATATCACAAAAATATTGAACCTTAAACTCATTTCATCAACAAGATAAAAATGTATTTTTGACATCTATCCATTTTCAAGCAAAAACATACTAAATTATAGTTTAAGAAACTAAAAAAAAACACCCTTTTATATTTAATCGAACTATGTTGTAACTTAATCTTTTATTCGCCAAATCCGGAAGTGGGATCTGAAATTAATCGCCAGATCTTGGATGGATTCTGATAATGGGAAGTTGCTAATCCTGATGATCTTTATCAGGACAATGGAACAAAATTATTAAATTATTGTATTATCATCGGTCCAGGACAAATCAGAAAAATTTCGAAATAATCTGACCTTTTAAAATGGGTAAAAATTGAGTGCAAAGATTCCCTGTTACATACAAGTGAAGCTTATAAAATGGTGTTAAAAAAAGATTTTTATTTACATTTATAAATTTTTGATCAATAAAAAATAAATCACACAATAAAGCATAATTTAGCTTGCCACATTGCTTGAACTTTAATTTTTCATCATATTTAGAAAGGTAAATGTAAAGCGGTGAATTATTTCTCTTAACTCTGGGACGGCTACATCTCTTGGACACGGGTCATAAATTATTCAAGGAAGCGGTATAAAATCACCACATGCTGCGACGAATTACGTTCTCCTAATAACATGTTGAAAATGAAATATTGCAAAAACCTTGAATCACGACAGCAAACTTGTAACTTTGTTGTTTTCTGCACGTGTATTTCAGTTTCATATACAACACTAAAAGGTATTGAGAAAGGAATGGTGGAATTATACAAGATTCAAAAAGAACATATTTCCGTATAATTTTGTTAAAGAATAGTGTTAAAACAGAACAGAAGAAAACAAGTTGTTAAGTTTCACTGTCGATTTAGAAAACCCATTAATCTGTGAGTGTTGAGCTTATTCTTAACTAAAGTTCAAAGGGTGACATTTAAACAAAGTATGAAGTAATGCTACTGAAAATTCTTGACGAAACTTATTCTTGCTCTATTTCAATGAACTCGGGGAAAATTATGATGATGTAGGGTTTTTGGCATGTAATATTTGATTAGGTAATGGTTAATATTCGATCCTTTTGTGCAGGTGTAATGAAATACCCTAGTTCTGAAAAAGTAATATATTTACAATATAATTGTAAACAAATTTCAATGCACATTCTTTTCAAAATTCGAAATAAATTTCTACACATCAATAAATGGAATTTTGATGGCTGTCATTCTTCCTCGTTCTCTTTTTTTTGTTGTTGTCAAACATTGATTGAATTAAAGGAAATCCAGAATGTTATTGGTTAACTGTAACTGTTTCAAAGGTTTTACGTTCCCATCCATTGTATAATGAGAGTTCATTTTATTGTTGGTACCAAAAATTGAGGTAATTCAAATGCGTAGAGATTGAAGCAAAATTCAGTAATTTTTCTTTTCGATATCTACAGTTTGAGCACTATATTAATGTTTAGTTATACTACATTGTATATTAGCAAAAAATCTTTTTGGATGCATCAGGATTAATATGAATTATTTATAGCTTTCCTGGAGCACCTTAGAGATTTCACATACTACGAATTTTAGGAGAGGCTAAGGTTTTGATTTAGTATAAAAACAAAAATGTCATGAAATCACTACCATCCATTCCATCTATTTAACAGAAGAAATCATACTCTTCATCCCACAAGCTACCATTAATTGTGACTGTAATTGTAACTTGTAGCTGTAATTTATTATGCAACTTACTGCATAAAAAATTAAAATCGATTCAAAGACTAAATTGATTAAAAATGTCAAAGGCCCAAAAACTGAACTAAGTGTAACCTTGGGAGTTACTCCTCTTCATTTAAGAATTAACCCTTTGCCACTCATAAACTCGAATTTGTTTGATTATTTTGAATTGGAGATAACAGAAAAATAAAGAAATAAAATACACGTATTTTTGAAATTAATTTTTTTTATTATTTATGAGGGGAAAATTACAAAAAAGGGGGATGTCGCCTTGAGGGGTAATATTGAGTTAAGAGGTAAAATTCTATAATGCGACAGCTCATGTTACCAAAGATGGACGTTTATGAAGCAATTTTGTACAATATTTTTTGAAATCGCGTTTTTCGTATTTTTTTTTCGTAAATACAATTCGATTGTATTTTATTGTAAATACAATTAGTCGAATAACCAATTTTAATTTATGACAAATACAGTCGTCTGGCTGTTTTCGTTTGTACCAGTTAGTTAGCTCAGAGTATAGAACAAAAGCTACAGTACATGCAGGGACGTCTTAAGACTACTTGAGGCTTGGGCCCATACTCAAAAATAGGCCCTGGGCTTCTATTCGAATGTTTGATCCTTAAAAGTAGACAGTACCATAGCATACGTTGTTAAATACTCGTACAAACAATAACCCGAAACAAATAAATATGTATGACATAAATCGCACAAACCGGCTCGATCGACTACCGCTTTTTGACTGAATGAGTAAAGATGGTGTATGGAGTTAGGCCTAGGCCTGTACATGGATGGCGGTCATCACATGTAGCCAGTTGACATGTCGTCCGAAATTCCCAGTTTTTTTGCAAAATACAACCGGAAATAACATTTGACCGCAGCAAGTATTCGAATTATGACCTTCTTAAGGCTTAACGAGATGAAACCCTCATTGCGGCCGAACCTGGACACGGGCCCAGTTGGTCCATGTTTTAAGACGTTCCTGAGTGCATGATTATGTTATGAAATCAATTCTATGATTTTGAAAGGTGATCGAGCAGTCGACAATCTACACTACGCTACACACAGAGAGGGTTAAAAACTATATAAAAGAATTTCAAATTTGGAAAATACTTAATGATAATTTTACCAGATTTTTATTTCTTCTGATAAACTGAAATTACGTATTCTTAAAACAGAGCCTCAAAATAAATAAAAATTACCTCCAAATTTAATTGACTCTGTAGGTTGGAGATTCGTATTGTTGGGTTCCAGGTTAAAGACAGCATAGGAGTTTCGGTATGTTTCCTTTTTATAGGAATATAATAACCTGTAAGGGAGCTGATACATATTAAATTTTCCGATGTACAAATGCTGTTGGTTGGAGTTTGGGGACAAGAGTGCACAGATCAGATGTCACTTGACCGTGATGTAAAATAACGAAGTTAATCACCAATAGCCCTCATGTTGCTGTAAACGGAAACGTTGATAAGCAATTAATCCTTTTTAAAAAAATATTTATAGTACCGGTTTTTTTTGCAAATTTTACAAATATTGATTTTTCTATCAGATGAGCAGCAGATCTGTATTTTGAGACCATATTTTTTTGTTAGGTAGAACGTCTGACAGCTACGATGATTGTATCATGTTACCTAAATAAAAGAAACCAATCCATACATCAAAATAATAATTTTATTAGTACTTTCTGCGTTAAAGATTTAAACATTTTACAAAAGGATACTGCGAATTAGTCGCTTAAGTGTCATTTTATATGGAAGATACGAAGAAATTCTTATCCCTTATTTGTTTCTTAAACTCACCATAAGCAACAATTGGTGAGTTGAATGGGATAACTAGAATAATGGAAATCATATAAAATTGTCGCAATTCACTGAAAGCATAAGATTAAAAATTCTTAAGTAATGGGAAAAAAATTTAATACAAAGCTTTGTGTGTAGTCTCATAAAGTCAATTATACTTGCACACGCCCACATGCACACGCCCCCCCCCACACACACTATCAGATGAAATTTAACGATAATAAGGGACTACATCACAGTCTATGTCTATAAAAGGTTTATCTGTTTATAGTAGAATTAGTTTGGAGGAGAAATCACAGTTAAATCGACCCTAATTTCAATTACCGAAATTCCGGTTTTTTTAAAAGATGGAAACCGGTTTATCAGTTTAATGTATTGGTTATTCTTAAGAAATACTAATGTTTGGAAAGTGGGGTACCAGCTCAAGTGTCGTTATTGTCACGTGACTAAGGTTCAAAATTACGAAGTCATTCACCAACAGCCCACGCGTAGATTTAAAATTGGACGTTAATGAAAAACTAAATCTTATCAAAACAGAAACTTATCACAGGTTAAGGTAGCTTACTGCGCTTATCGTATACTGATGTAAATGACTGTGTTTAGAATTTATCAAACTATCACAATAAAGAATATAATAGCCTTTAATTTCCCCCCATTATATCCAATTTACATAACCTCATTAATTAATCAATCAGAAAAACAATTCATCTTCATGACACGCTATTTTTAATGCTATAATTTGTTATTGTGAATGTATAAAGTGTGTGAGTATTCTGATAATTATTTTACATGTGATCTAGAAAACCCCTATTTTTCACACATATGAATTTTTTAAATAAATATCATCACTTTTTCCAGCTAGCTTGCGTAGAATTTTTTTAATGCGGGATCTCTGAAACTTTTGCAAGATAACATATCCAAAAATATGAAATAAATTTTTAATGTTGTCCCACTCTTAAATAACCTTCAAGATATGTTTCAGAGTACTTTTGAAAGAATGCGTTTTTACAATTTTTCATTCCAAAGAAAAAATCCCAATTTTGCTTTGAAGAACAAACCAAGATCTCCACAATAATCTCTTGACGTCATATCACAAGTCATCAAAGATAATTTTAAAGATTTTGAATAGAAATAATAGTTAAAGGAGTTTATGTAAATAAAAGGAAGAGTTTGTGTGTATGTAGGCCACATAGCCCAAAAACAGCCCATCTGTACTAAATCTGGTATACTAATATTATGGCTGATGATGGTATGCAAATTAAAATTGAAACGAACCTTCTTCCCTTCTACCCTGTGACCCAGCTAAAGGTGTGGAAGGAAGTAAATGATCATTCGACATGATTAATTCCAATTATTTTATTTATTTTTTTAATCAACTCAAACACAAATCAATTTAATACTATAAATAGAATGAAACAGTCAGACAACAGAAGGAAGAGACGAGAGTCGCGTTAGGGTTAATACATTAAATAAACCTCTTTATAATAAAGGTTCTTCCCTAATATTACTTTACACAGTAGATGTGTACTTAATGTCAACTTAACCACTTTAATACTTTAAATATCAACGTAATACGAAGGTGACAGTACCTGAACTTACGCAGTCTTCTAGTCAATTCAATTTATCTTTAACACTTCCTGACTATAATCTTTTACAAGGACTTTTTAACCATTTATGGAAATCTTCACTTTGTATCTTTCTTGTCACCTCTAGTTAACTAAACTTCTGACATAACTTTCTGTTACCTATTCTCTTCACTTCTAATCCACTAACTTTCTGTTATCTATTTTCTTCACTTCTAACTCACTAACCTTTTAACTCGCTAACTAGAAATATATATAATAAACTTAATTTGCATATCACGTTTTCTTCTTAGGAGAAGATTGGTAAATTTTGCTGGCCCCCAAAGAATACCTAAGAGGATTATTAGTAAGAAGTCGCGTATAGATCCGTCTCAAAATGAATTTTTTGAAGTTCTATATAGAATTTTTTGCAATTATACTGAAGCGTTTGATATAAATTGCAGTCTAGTTTTCAAACGAAACGTTGAAAAATTACTTTTCTTATACCATTTGAGAATGAACAAAATGATTCCGTTTACCTAATACATCAAATTTTGAAAATTAAAAAAAAAATCGCAGATAAGTATCAATTATTGATTTTTTACTTTTAAATCATTCAATTCAGAAATCTATCGATTCAAATGATGAGGTATGCATTCAAATTTTTACTGTATGCACAGTAAAAATTTGGACCTTCTTTTAAAAAAAGAACAGGAAAAATATGTATTAGTGGATTTCAATACAGGAATTTTGCCCTTTTCTTTCCTTTAAAAAAGTATATCTTTACAAAGCATAAATTCTTATATAAATCACATCATGTTCTACTTTTAGAAAAAATCATATTTATGCTTTCATGTTTTTTTTTTTTTGCAACATAATTATGATTTTTTTAATGCACTATCACAAAAATATATTATTTAAAAAATTCGCTGGGAATTATTCAGCAAATTTTAAGAGATGAGTTCTCGATGCTTGCGGGTTGGCTTGTTGAGTTTTGTTTTAAAAATTCGCCCATTCACAAGGAATGGTTACTTCAGTTAGTGCAAAATAATATGCCGTTTTATTTCAGTGTTGAAATTAGTTGGTTCCAGAATATTTAGAGAAGAAAGTCGAATTAAAAAGAAATAATTCTATCGTTTTGAGACAAAATTTTAAAAATTCTGAATGATTCAAAGAAAGCAAAAATAGTAATCCTCACACTTTGTATTTTAAATTATTTCAAATTTAAACAAAAAATTGATTTAAAAAAACAACCTTAAATAAATGGTGATGAAGATTTTAGAGCTACTTCAAGGGATAAAGTCTAAGTTTAATCACAAAATTATTAAACACCAGGTCATATAAAGAATAAAACTAGATCTTATACTCCAGTAAAATCATATAAATAGTTAAAACTGGTCGTTTTAGCTAGCTCAATTTAGATGAAAACTCCTACGAATGGAAAAATAGCAGTCATTTAGTAATTATAAGAATCTGGGAGGCAGAATTTATGTTTGAGTTAACCTATACAACTACATATTTTATATAAGTTTTGATGCACCTACAAATACCGAAGACTTCTAATTAATCTTTTTAAGGTATTATGAATGTCTATAAGACTTACGTATTGTATAATTACATCACTACGGTTTAACACAACCAATTGTCTAATAGTTTTAAATAATAGACAATCGGGAAACCAATTTCCATGATTAACAAACCTTGGTACATACGTATTATCGTAACAATCGCCAACTCTATTAATAACTCGTCAAGTTGGCAACCCCAACGCGTTGAATTGTCATCCATGTGATTTATTTCATATAAGGTTGCCAATAGGTTGCGATAAATAATAAGTACACAAACCTTTTATAGAGCTTTTAAATGATCTGCAACAATTGCAGAAAAGAAAAGTTAGTACCTAAAAAAAGTCGTACGTTATATAAGCAACTACACAAGTTATTGAATGGAATATGAGGGAAGAGAGCTAATGCAAGAATATAAAGCAATTTTAAAGCTTTCGAGAAACTCCGCAGAAAATTTGTAAGTTAGAATATCGCACGCATTGACCAACTGGGAAAATCACACACACACATGGTTCCAATTATGGTATCAATCGCACATAAAAATACTTAGAAAAGTTTCACTTAACCTCTTGTAGGTTAAAAAGATGTGACTATATGGAGAAACACGTAATTGTGTACACGATATTAAGATAAATAAAGCAAAAACTTATGAAATACTGCTTTTATTTAAAATTTTAGAATTATTACTAAAATAATCTTAGGAAACTTCACAATTCATTTGATTTGGTACCGATGTAAGCGAAATATTAAAACACATCTAATCTGTAGATAATGAAACACATTTGCTATTAAGGAATAATTCTGATTAAATACAGAAAATTGTTTAACACGAAACTGTAGAGACTGAAATATTTTTCGTGTTAAAAAAGAATTTCCGTTAAAGGATATTGAAAAAAAAACTTATTCAACAACATTAAGTTTATTAAAGTACATTTTATTTACATTGATAAGTCCCAACATTTCCGTAAATGGTTCTTTTTTTAAAAAAATTATTGTAGATTAAGTAGAGTTAGCAATACCAAAATCTTAAGAGATTTCCGTTTTCGTCTTCTGTTCTTCATCAACAGCCTTAAGAAGCTCTATCTTCCTTTTAAGCGAAATAGCAGTTTGCTTTCACCCTGAGCTTTTTGTCTTTGTGTTTGTAAATAATTCTTCTAAAATAGAAAAAATAATGCGAACCAAACTCATTAATATTTACTCACACTGCAATGTATTTACCGAAATTCAACGCAAACTATTGAGAGATGAGATGTTTTTTGTGTGACGTTTGTAAGGATGAAGGGTGAAAGTAGCCAAGATAAACAAAATTGACTCGTGTCAAAGGCTATTTTGAGGGTATTTGAAAGCAAGGTTAGCCTCTTTTCTACGAAACATGTGAAACTATTTCTCTTTCAATTCACACCCTTCTTAAATCAAGATTGCGCGTCTGGTGTTTTTCTGTATTTTGTTCATTCCCAGAAGGGAAATCTTTTCGTGTTAAGCGGTTTTCGTATCGTGTTAAGAGAAAAATAATGCATGAAAATACATAGTAGGTTATCTCGACAGTTATGTTATTTCATGTTAACCGCTGTATAAAACTTAGCGAAACGAAATATATTAAAAGCAAATATAGAGTAAAACAAAGTTGGTTACGATTAACCATTTAAGGCGATATGATACCCTAAAAATCATTTATCTGTCGAAAAAATTTTTATTGGCTTATTTGATACCCCGAACCTTTATAAATATGCCTGCAAAATTTCAAAGCTTTACCTGCATTTTTCATTAAGTAATGGAGCAATGTCTGATGCTAAACAGCAACTACCACGCCTACATTTCAGATTATCTGCTAGAAAAGAGCCTGATAAAAAATGAATTAATTATTTTTCTAATGCGCATCAATGAGATTGACATTATATATGCAGCAATAAATCATTTTAAGAAAGGATTGTGCAATTCATGCAAAAATTCTAGTTTGTGAATTATTTACTGAAAATCAAATGGATTGGGTCAAGATTTAAAAGGTGTGCGTGCTTTTTATAATGTTATTATGAATGAAATTAAAACTTCAAAACGGATACTCCCAAAGCACAAATACTAAATCTCATTTTGATAACTCAGATAATTAAAAATCTAATTCGCAAGAATAGAAAAAACTCTCCCATTTTTATATATTTGTTTTTGGTGATATATATATATATCCTATGTGTGCGAGATTCAACACTTTTATTTTTTAAATATTTTAAGGTATTTATTTAAACAAATGCACATATACAATTCTTAGATTTTGATGTATTTTACCTATAAATTGTTATTTGATTTTGCTTTTATTCGTGTACAATATTTAACACGCGAAAGCTTTTAAAATCAAGGAAATAAAAAATAAAGGCATAAATATCTTTTCTACTTGTTGTGCATTAGCTCTGAGTATGGAATTAGCTCTGAAGTGTGTGTATATATTTTTTTTATAATTATTAAGATAAAATTTTATGAAATATTGATCTTTCATTCTTTTTTTTCTGTGTATTCATGATGGCAGTATACTGTTTAATTGTTCTACATTTGTGCAATTTTTATGGTAAGTAGTTTTAAATAAGCTAATTAACATTTCATAAAAGTTTCAGACTATTCGATGAATATTATATCATGCTATTCATGGAATGAAAACTTCAAACTCATATTTCTCCATGATGAATTTTTGTACATATACTGTTATTCAAAACCCTAAGGCTTTTTTGATAATTGAAGTAGGGGTTTGAAATTTTTTATACATGTTCTGAAATGTATGTTTTGTAAAACTGTGCATGGAATTAGCTCTAACATGTTTAGTACTTTTTCTAAAAAATTTCAAAATCAAAATTAATGTTTTTTTGAGAATTTTTGGGAGTTTATTTACAAAAAAATTAATAAAGAGTTAAAGAGCAGCAGCAGAAGAAAACCCATGCACAGTTTTATGTAGAATATTGTAAGGTACTTGGAAAAAAATTTTTTAAAGAAAAGAGACATATTTAAAAAAGCCTTAGGGATTTAAAAAAGGCTTAAAAAAGCTAAAAAAATTTAAATTTTACAAACACTTTGCAACAAATTAAAATTTTTTTGTATGGAATTATTATTTTTTATTAACCTTTATGAAATACAATTAATACCAAATATCAAATATTAAAAATAAAAAAAATTGTGAAGATGGTACCATATATATATATATATATATATATATATATATATATATCGCCTTAAAAAAACTCTCTTACTCTTTTAGGAACAAACTCAATTTTTTAAATAAAATGTTATTAATTATATAATTAAAGAATTTATAAAGTGCAGAATTTTGAGAATGCAAATCTTACATCCTTAACCAAAAGATCGTATTTATATTTCACCGATTTTCAGCCATGCTTGAAGGATTCTTGTTTTTAAGACACGCATTTTAAGCTTTTGTGGTTATATAACGCTGTTTTTTTGGGGGAAAATCTCGTAAATTATTCATTTACGTCACATATTTCTCCATAAAAAGTAATAACCAGTTAACAATATTGACGTATTTCCTAATCAACGATTAATTAATTCAATTTCCAAAATGCAAATTATTTTTACTTATATAATAATTTTACAATGCAGCAACATTAATTCTTTATGAAAATAATTTCTGATGTTTTAGAAGCATTTGAGACTTGAGTTCCTAATTAAAATTTAATTAAAATAAGAATACAAATTAAATTTTTAGTTTTGCAGATTCTTAGCAATATCAGTACATTAAACTAATATTTTACTTACAATGCGTGAGTGAATGCATTTTATTTAAAATAAATAATAATGAAAAATCGTTACGTACATGTTATCGGTGTATTTTTTTCTAGATTCTGGAGTATTTTATTATTTCAGTGCTTTTTTCCTTTTAACATGAGAAGTATATCCAAAAACAAAAGGAGATAATTAATAGTTCAACTATAGAAATAGTATACAGAATTCATATTAATAATTTTTAAAGATATTTTCCTTACATTCAATGTTCACCCATTAAAAAGTGAATTGTGAAATATATTTATATTGCAATATTACGAACTCTAAATGAAGAAAACTATCATGATGTGGAAAAAATTTCCATTCATATACCTAAAGACTGATTAATTGGATTTGTCACGACATCTTCGCAAAAATAGGTCGATATGAGAAACAATTTCTCAAAAACAAACAAACAAACAAAAACTGGAAATTACAAATTCATTGCTGTCTGTGATTTTAACATGTGTACCGATTTATAATGTGATATATAGTATAATATTGTGGGCCATTTTTGCATAGTATTATGTAATAAAATTATGTACAAGTTTGCATAATATTATGTAATATGAATTTCAAAACCTATTTGTGTTAAATTAGTTGAAGTACTACGCGTTACACAAAAGTTGAATAGTTCTTTTACATTAAACGACTTAATGTAATTGACATATTAGTCCAACTAATAAGAATTTCCCCTTAATCGTTACTACTGTTGCTCTCAAACAACGAATCAATAAAAATAAGCTTTAACCTTACATAAAAGAATCAATGTAATTTTCCCCCATATTAAATCACTTACTATCAATTTATTCAGTAAAAAAATAAGTAAATAAAATCCAAATTTCAATGCTAAGTTCTAATATGGAGTGAGTGAGCGAATTAGGTTTTAATGGTGCGAGAGCTATTTCCGGCTAAGTTGCATTAGATATATTATACAGGAGATTCATAACGAAGTATACTCTTATCTGATGCTGTAAAACCGTAACATACATCACCTCAGCGAACCGTAAGTTTTCAGTTTGTAATAACAATAGTAATAATTAACAACGAAATTGTATTTGTAATTTTTATTTTCCAAAGGGTTTGAGGATTAGAAAGACCACAAAATGATATAAGTATTGCGTAAAGTTCCCTAATTTTATTCGGCAATTGGCACTGTACGGCTTCCTCCATAGTAATACCTAATATATCTTTTTATAGTAATATCTCCATATAAAATATCTAATAAGTAATAAATTTCGTGCAAAACATGGCCTCTTATATTGGAATTATTTTTCTTTAAAGAAAATAAATTTAAAGTATTAAATATTCGATAAATCAAAATTTTTTATGAAAATGTCATTTAATATTACAATATAGCTTTCAATATCACGCCATTTTCTAAAACTTTGCCATTTCTCTCTTTAAAATGTGGCAGAAATTTGTATTAAAATTTTTGGGATTATCGGAATAGGGAATTATTTAGCTAACTTTGCGATATTTCTCATAGATTGAGTGACATTTAATGAACGTAACGGAATGAACGTTTGACATTAAATAAAAAAAAAAACATTTAAAAATTGCTTTTAGTAAAGATGTTAAATTACGCTATGTTTCATTTATTTGTTACAAGTGTGAGAAGATTTTTATTAAAATGTCCGGTATTGACAAAATGCATAATCTTGCGGCATCTAGGCAGGGGGTAAGCATCGCCCTGCGGTTTCACCCACGTAGTTCCCGTGGGAATGCGGGGAAAAATATAACCTATATTACTGGCTGACAATGTAGCTTCACATTGGTGAAAGAATTTTTAAATCGGTTCAGTAGTTTAGGCGTGAAAGCGTAACAAACAAACAAACTCACATTCGTATTTATAATATTACTAGCTGGTACACCCGTTCTTCGCACGGGTGAATTGAAAAATTAAACAATACAGATTGAAAGATAAAGAAGTTTTTAATAAGTTAATTTTACGTGGAATTGCAAATCAAAAAAAAAAAAAAACTTCTTACACATCTCCTCTGAATAAAAAAGATGCCATATTTCTTAAATTTTAAGTCTTAAGATCTAATAGCTGATAAAAAGAATTTTTTTTTATTTATGACGTCCCGCAACTCTCTTGTGGGTAGATTTTTGAAAACACATTCCTAAGTTATTCTCTGCTCAGCAAAAGTAACACATTGTTACAAATTTTGCGTAATGAACGTTTAAAATAGTGTAAATAATTTATATCTGGATGTGTAATACGTTAATATTACTTTCTGTTGTATTTATATTTTATTTTAAAATTGTAATATTCGGAAGCAACTTCCAAATACCGTAAAATTCGGCTTATAACGCGCACTTTTAACACAAAAAATAAGATCGAAATTTACTTGTGCGCGTTATACGCCGGGTATAAAAGTGAGAGCTTTAAAATAAAAATAAAAAAAAAGAGATGATCATAAAAAAAAATTAAACATCTTCATTTATTGAAATACTATTTATTTAAAAAAAAAATGACATACTTAATGAATTGAAGGGTTGTAACTCTATAAGTATGCTATTTTTCAAAATCCTAGGATAATATCTAGAATAAATGACTTTGAAACTTAATAGCATTGCATACGAACATTTCAGGTTCCTTCAAAAAAATGGGGGTGCGTTTTATACGGTGAATATATCTAAAAATTTAAAAAATCCCTCTTGAAATATAGAGACGCGTTATATGCCGGATTTTATACGATAGTTTAAAAATACTTTTCATAATTTTTCTTGATTGTATGTAACTTACGCCTTTTCGATAATTAAAAATATTCAATAATTTATGTGAAATTTGCTACAATTGTCTAAAAACTTTTTTAAAAAGTATAAAAAGTTGTACAAAAACGTAGCAAGTGGTGGCTCTTTTAATAGTTCTATGCATATTTCAAGTTGGGAAAAAAACAAATGAACTCCAAACGCTGAGATTTTATTCGTTGAGAGCAAAGAATCTCAAAAAAGAGGGATTCAAATAAAATCTTACGTTGCTGATTCTACCAATAATTTCAAGCAAAATATGTTAAAATATAGTTCAGTTTTTAAAATTAAAATATACTCTATTCCAAGATATTGTGTGCAATAATGTAAGCAACCGGTTTTTACGAGTTACACCGTCAGACTATTTCGTCAAATCAAAACACGTCGCCAAATGAAGCAATACGCAGCCAATAGTAGAAACCGTTCCCCTCATATTCTAACAATAATTATAACAACGATGACAACATTTGGTGATATTTTTTGAATTGGTGGCGTCTTTTGATTCGGCGATATTAATCGACAATATAATATATAAGCACCAAACAACCTCATTTTCGACACCAAAAAATGAATGTGAGAAGAAGAAAATATTATTTTTTCGTTATTGTTGTGCATTAATCATCAAGTATGTAAGTCATTAAGAAATAAACAAGGAAACAGAAACTTCAGAAGTTTATATTAATCTAAAAATACACTTTGAATGATTTCCCTCACAAACATATAGCATTGTTTCAAATTCCTAGAAAGTAAAAATAACTCGAGATAAAGAAAATCATTGCCAAAAGACATGTTCAACTTGATTGTCAATTAATTGCTTTGGTGTTACGCTAATAGAAAGGTAAGCAACTTAAACTCGAATCTTTCGGGTTCGTTCTAATGATTTATCTCAGTTTTATTTATACAGTAACCTTTATACTCCGCATTTTTACGTGATGAAAATACTAAATGACCCCACCTATTTATTTTATAATTGTTTATTACACGTAAAAAAACAAAAAACGAAAGGACACGATTGATTCTCCAGGAAGGGGAGTTCGAGAGCGAATTAGATTGAAGGGTAATCCTTGCCTCCGGCTAAGTGTTGAAATCGAAAATGAGTGTTATATAAACTACTCTAGACTTTTTTTTTTTAAAAAAAAGAATGATTTTTCATTGTGTTTTTAAGTTGTAAGATGATATAAATTAAATATGTTTATCTGAATTTTTTTTATGTTTTATATTTTTTTAAAAAAATTAAGAATTAAATAACTATTATACAAATTTCCACAATTTTTTTTTTATTACTACTGTTTAATTGACACTTCTTAGATATCTTTTTAAAGCTACACATACCCTACAACTTTCAGAAATACCGAATTTTTTTTTCCATTTCTTGTGGCTTATATAGCATTGGCAAGCTTGCCACTAAATTTTAAATCTGATAATAAACTAGTTTTTAAGTTATTTGAATGTTTATGAGTTTAGGGGGTTGTGGCCGCGGTGGCCAAGTGGTGTAGGCATCGGATCATGGCTAGTGTGTCATGAGTTCGATCCCAGTACCACTGAAGACCCGCCTTGTAGGGGAGCAATGCACGTTAAATCTGTCGAGAGCTCAAACGTCCTCCCGTTGGCGTGGTGTGGTAGTTAGGAGAGGGGTGCCAGCTCAAGTGTCGTCCGCGTCACTTGACCATGGTTCAAAATTACGTGGACCGTCGCCAAAAGCCCTCGTGTTGCTAATCAGGGCGACGTTAATATTCACTCACTCATGAGTTTAGGGGTTTTTTTTGTTTCGGTTTCATTTTAAAGTAATTTTTCACTCTTAAATTTAATTAATTAAAATATTTTTGAGCACAATCAACTCTTTCAGTGTGAAATGGTTACTAATTTCAATTTTCAGTACAAAAATCATTTCTGCTTGATTGTGTTTTGAATTTTTTGAGTTCTCATAATTATATACTTAATTAAGATTGATTTCAAGGTCAATTTTTGTTTTAAAAAACAGTTAATATAACAGAAGATTTTTCACTAAATTTTTCCTGTTGAGAAAAGGACACCGTCAAAACTTTCTGAGGTTGCTATGAGATACAATATTTGGAAGAGAAGGAATACTACTGAAAGTGATATATCTAAGAACCAGCCCTTCAATGTGTGTGTGTGTGTGTGTGTGTGAGATACTGCAATAAGACTTCCGAATACAAGTACTTTCTATATACAAGTATTACAGATAAAACTGAATATTTTTCCGTTATGTGCCAAACTACGTTATAGGAAACATATAGTAATACATGTATTTGAGCTCTTGTTGGGTGACTTTAAAACTTGCTAAACTTCCCAAATTTAAAGCTAAAAAAATTAAATTTTATGAGCAAACCTAGAGGTTTTTAGCTCAAGTTAGTGTCAGTATCATGTAGTACATAAATACTTTATATTTTAAAACTTTTGTGAGAATATTTTGTTAAGATTGGGCTGAATAACCAGAAATCGTAAAAAACAATATCAATGTATGTGCAAATATATATTTTGAATTAAAAAAGATGTTTTCAGTCATAATTAATTGAAGTAGTGTTTTGATATAGAACATAAGCTGGAATATAATATATTGAAAAATTAGAGCGTTGCACACAGTATGGGTTTTTGTTTTATGCCTTAACAAATTTTAAATGCGTTTTTCCAGACTTTTAATTTTGAAGTTGTAGGTATTTTCTAATCCCTAAGGGTTTTTTTTTCTGTTCAAGATAGAGTCTTGAAATTTTTTGTAGGTACTCCCAAACGTATGTTTTATAAGAGTTAGTATGGAATTATATATACGCATGAGATCTCTAGTTATTTTTTAAAAAGAGGCTAAAGTTAATAGTTTGGAAAATTTTGTATTTTTTCCAGGTTTAGCTAGAAAAATAATTATTAAAAAACCACAAGGGAACAGATTTTCAAATCCATACTAACTTAAGTTTTCAATAATCTAAGAAACATAAACCACTTAGAATGACTAAAAAATTTTAAAAATTAAACATTTTATAAATTTGAAAAAATTCTAAAATTCTTAATTTTTAAAATTGTAAAGTAATGGCTGGTCAAACTGACTTTTTGATTTCAGAATCAATTTAATAATATAATTTGAATATAAAACATAAATTATTTTTACTGTTACTGTTTCCAAAATTTTTTTTTTTTTGAAATAGGGTTCTGTGTAGCCTTAAAACTTTTAGTATCTTTTTTATTTTGAATGCTTACGAAGTCATTTTATTTTATCTAGCTATATTGGAATATTAATTCTTTTCTAGTTTAACTAATACGGTTGTTAAGTATAAAATGTCTTTCTCTAACTAAAAATGTTTAAATTATTTTTTCGTAAATCAAATGGAGGATATGAGTATGTGTCCTCCTTTTGCACATTTCAACGCTTAAGCTTTTTCATGTGAAATTATATGTTTTTAAAGTAATACTAACTCTTTGACTTTTGGTGCTTAGCAATATAATTTAGAAATAAAATATTAACTATGTTTAATCAATCAAATTTGATTTCGTAAAAATATCAAACTAAGTGAAACAAGCTTGTAGCAAGGTTTCAAAAAGCAGTATCCAAACTTTGAAAACTTTTTTGGTACAGAAAATTATCTTATTATTATTATAAATTAGTACTTTTCACTCTTACAATCTAAAGTTAAAAATTCATTTGGTAGTGCAATATAGAAGATGAAATACTTTAGTATTTTACGAGGGCTGTGTTTTTAAGTAAGGTCCGTTTGTTTTTTAAAAAATAACAACAATATTTCGTTTCAGAAAACCTTTATTTTAGGATTGTACTTACTTTTGCCTATTTTTCTACATAGTTGAGATTATTAATGCACTTATCATACGTTAGAACTAAATTTTGAAAATCCTCTTCAAAGAAGTCTGCCGCCTTGTCGGACAGCTAAGAGTTCACTGCCGCTTTCACTTCTAACGGCGTGGCATTCTGTTAAAAAGTGTTTTACTCCTCCATGTTAACGCAAGGCCTCACACTTCTCGAACGACTCGGGACGTAATCGAATCTTTTGGACCATGCACCATACAGCCCCGACCCCACTCCTCTAACGATTTCCACCTTTTCCGGTAAGTCTTGGTGGGAAGTGCTTCAGTGACAACGAAGAAGTGAAAGCGGCAGGAACTCTTGGCTGTCCGGACCAGGTGGCAGACTTCTTTGAAGAGGATTTTCAAAACTTAGTTCTAAGGCATGACAAGTGCATTAATAAACTCGGTAATTACGTAGAAAAATAGACAAAAGTATGTACAATTCTAAAATAAAGGTTTTTCGAAACAAAATATTGTTGCTATTTTTTAAAAAACAAACGGGCCTTACTTAAAAAACAGCCCTCGTATATACCGGCAAAAGAGTTTCTTCAATAACAAATAGAAAGTGAAATAAAATATGTTGTTTTCCATCGGATATCAAAATTCGAATGGAAAAGATGATTAATTACCAAGCTGCTAGTAGCTCGCGGGGATATTTTTGATAGATAGAGTTTACCTTCCTGTGTTGGCTAACCTAGATTCCTCTCTGAACTGACGTTGAGACGACAAGGGGCATCTGTTATCACATTTATCTGTTAAATCTATTTGTCTACAAAATCTGTTATTACATTGTTATTTAGTACTACCTATGCATATATACAATTCAATTTCAGTTTCTTTTTTTATGTTCAGCTTAACTGAAACTAATGTCATATTGGCTTGAAACATAAATTTATGGGCCATAATGAAATGTTTTAATGAAATGGATAGTTTTTTTTTGTGTTGGTAGCTCAGAGTAGGATTTAAAAGTAATACTGTAGCTTAGAAACTTCATAACTTTAGTGATCATGCATTACCAAACTTATGAGGCTTCTGATTAAGATAGAGATTTTTTTTTATTTATAGATATAATCTATATAGCTTCCGATGAAGCTATAGATTGAAGTAAAGAATTTTTTTCTACTTGAAAAATGTATCCTAAGTTTTTCCTTATGGTATTAAGTCAGGGTAATTTTAAATGAAATACAATTTTAATTTAATGGATTCAATACATGAAAGACGCAATCTCGTGATTTCTGTTAAAAACAGTAATCTCATATTTGTTACTCTACCTCCGTGGATAATTTCAAATAATTTATTATTTGCTTGTATTGACATTAAGATTCTCCTAAATTAATTTCAAGACATAACTATTTTTTTGTGTATATAATGTAGGTAATTTCAAATCAAGAGAATATTTACTTATTTATGAACATTGTTAACAAATATGTATTTTTTACAGGACATTTCTGTGATTAGTAAAAGTTAACAACTGTAAAGCTCATAAAGTGATTTGTTAAAAACATAACTCACGCATCTGCTTTGGGACTGTAACGTCACATGTATTAAGCTCAAAGAGTTTGATCATGAGGCCATCATTGCTATCATGCGAAATTCAAAATATCTGGAGCTTCCATATTAGCATTATTACACTGGAGTGCTATGTAAATTTTAAGTGCTTAAGTAACTATGTGCTTTGGAGTGCTTAAGTAACTATGTAAATTTTAAGCAGATAGCCTTGAAATTGCAGAAAAAGGGTTGTTGCTATCAGTACAGTGAACACGCAATTCAGCAGAAAGGTGATACATATGGAAATGTCATGAACAAAACATCATAGGCGACGAGAGTATACACAAAACGCTTAAGGGCGGCGCGTGCTACTCGAGACTACAATAAAAGGAGAGACAATCAAAGACATTCACTATAAGTACAAATGAATTCTTTTGTGAAAAATGGCTAGAAGAAATTGCCTGGATGAATTCACGCGTGGAAGGAAAATCGGAAAGCTAGAGGAGGGCGTAATTTGATCGATGCAGCTGAAGAGATCGGAATCAACCAAAGTGTCATTTCGCGCTCTTGGAAAGCCTTCCACACAATAGGTCCATCTTCTAGGAAGGTTAATGTTGACCTTTCTACGAAACAACTGCAGTGGATGACTGATATAATGTCCTGCAGGTGTAAAGGACCCGATGCTAGTCAACAAGTGTCATTACTCTGCAACTATGTATAGCAACAGGGCGATAAGTGTCACGGTTTACTGTGACCAGACGCCTTCCCAAAGGTGGCCTATTCGTCCACCGTCGTGAGCGATGCATTCATTTGAGAGTTGGCTTTCAGTAGCACCGTTTAGTGTGAAGTAAGCTGCACAAAAACTGACATCTCATCAACGGAGTTGCATCCTCTTTACAGATGAGAATCGTTACAGTGCCACAAGCGATTCTCAACACTAATCAATTTGGAGAGAGGTCGGGACAGGGTTTCATTCCAGTAACATCACGGAAAGAGACCGTTACGGTGATTCTGGAGTTGCCATCTGAGGAGTCATTATGCTGAACTAGCGGACTGAGCTCCCCGTTTTCAACAGAGGTTCTGTAACCAGAAATTACCTATGTAAGGAGTTGATCCTTCCCCATGTACGTCTGTTCCGAGGGGCTATTGAACCAGACATTGTTTTTATGGATGGAAATGCATGGCCACACCAGACTGCTGATGTTCCTGGGATATCTTCACTGAAAAATGAAGATATCACTCAAACGGTTTTGCCAGCATTCTCATCTGATTTAAATCTCGTAGAAAATGTATGGGTTGCTTTGGAGGATGCTTTGCGGCAAGATTACATCCTTCGGGAAACACCCGCAACTGAAACAGATGTTGATTACCTCAAGAACTGTTGGACAATCTGGTTCTGAGTCTGAGTATGGTGCCATCCTACTCAATGGTGAGAAGAAACCATTGCAGTAAGGGGGGAGGGCATATATCCCATTCTAAGGAACATCTTGTCGTTCTTCCTCCTTATGTGTAACGTTACTATGAGTTTGAAAGAACTCTCTCTCTCTCTCTCTCTCTCTCTTTGTTTAATTTCTTACTACAAAATGCATTGTATTCATTTTTGCGCAACTATGCTTTCGTCATGATTTAAGTTCAAAATGTTGTCTCTCATTTCGGAATTTCATGTCTCTCAGATAACTTTTCGTGGAGTTCTGGCAAAAGAAAAACACCTGTTGCTTAAGTTTTATGCACCAGTGTAGGAAAGATAACGTCCCAAAATTCTGATATTGTCATGAAATATGCATTAAAAAATTATTTTAGAGCAATATGGATCAAAAGGGAAATAGTCATAATTCCTTTTTGGTGTTTTCTAAGTGACCCATTTATTGAATCAAGCTCAAGGAAGAAGACCTTCCACCCTATTTAGAAATATTTCTATTTCTTCTTCGTATTATAAATCCATTTTTTATAATAAAAATTATTCAAATGAAAGCAAACAAGTATAAAAAACCCCCTTAAAATTAAACGTATTTTTTAGTTTAAAAAATGAATAAATTTTTTTCTTGAAAAAATATAACTTACTTCAATGCAAAAAAAAAAAAAGTTTCTTCTTATTGGATATATATCTGACCCCTCATAAAATTTATAATAATAAGAAAAAGAATTAAAAAATGTTTGCAGATTTCTTATTGCAGATGTCTAAAGTTTCCTCCAAATCCACATCTTTTTTTATAATGGTCTTTGGAAATTATTTTAAACGCACATATACTTTTGTTCCTTATCTTGCGAAACCGAATCGAATGTTTTAAATTAAAAACTGAAATGCGAAAATGTCCTTTCAGAACATTCAAGAACGTTGATTCACGCCTTACTAAGGTTTCAAACATCTGGGGGAAGATGTCCTTGGGAATCTCAATTTCTTTATTATCCCAATGGTTAGTTTTGATGCGTATAGGTAAGTATGAGGAAATAGCCATCTCGGACCTTCTAGTTTTCATGGTTTCACTCTCAATCACAAAATATTGATAACGTATCAAATTGAAAAGGGTGTGGTTTGTTTGCATGTCAAATATTTTATTTCGAAATTTATTAAAAGGAAGATTTCTCTTTTCCATACCTTTCAGTTGAAAGAAAGACAAATATCATTCTCCAAAACAGTTTTATCAGCATTTTGTATCTCTCTCTCTATATAATAATAATAATAATAATTCATCACTTAAATATTTTTTAAAGGAATTTCCTTTGTTTTTGATAGTTTTAAGCTTACCAAAGACATGGTGGTGTAATTAATTCCTTTAGTTTACCGGCCGAACGAAAAGTGCCATAACTTTTTATCTCCTCAAAAACTGCTCACTTGACACATTTCAAAGTGAGGTGACGCAATATTGCATCAGCCTTTGATTCTGACCAATCAGCGCATTAAATACAGGAAATCAGATGATTATCGAACCATCGAGACACTTGTGGTAAGAAAAAAAGTAATAGCTGAGATCATCTAGGATGTAGAGAAGAGAGGGCAGCCAATCTAGAATCAAATAGCACTGCACTTCCTGCCAGAAAGAACGCTTGTTTTCATCAATATAAAACTTTGCTGTTCTGCCCAGTGCATTGAGAAAATATTCCGGTCTTCGTCACTTTCCACCTCTTGACCACTGCTCAAATCAAGAACTTTTACATATAAGTATTATCCAGAAGGGCAGGAGGGTCACTGCCCGACCCTGTTAAGCAATAAAATAGGGGAGCCAAAATTACAAATGTCTCCTCAATTAATCGACTGCCAGAAGATAAAGATGTCCCAGCAACATGTTTGATTCCAGTGAAATCATTACACACACGCACACACTTGTTTACTTAGGTGTGTTATCATTGTTGACCACTATGTACATTTTAAAAGAAAGCTTCTGCAAAAACCAAAAGGTGGTAATAGCGAAGCGCGTGATCTTATTGATGGAAAACACGTGATTGCATTTATTAAGTTACTATGACCTCACACCGGAAGTTAAGAACTGATTGGTAGGAAACAAGTGACAATCGTTATTATGTGACTATGACGTCACGTAAATTTAGGCCATTGGGACTCAGACTAATTTCGCGATTTTATACTGTGAGTGTAACGCGCTGACACACGTTAAACTTGACAAGTTTCAAAGTTCTCACAATGACCTTGAATGAAAGTTGGAGTGCCAGTTCTGGTGTAGTACTCGTCATTTGACAAGGAATCAAAATTACGAGACCAATTACGAATAGCTTTCGTGTTGCTTGGAAGAGCAAACGCTCATAAAGATCTGAATCTATCTATTGACTGGAAAAATCTATGTATGTGCATGAGAATTGCATACGTAGGTACATATAAAATCACGTCTCTCAAACTCCATTTTTTATACACGAAAAATTGTGGCATATTGAAAATCTTAAGAGATTGTTCTTTTGTAGGTCTGCTTGGTGCCACTTTTTTTTGGAAAGTATTGGTAGGGCACTTGACACACGGAGAGATCTTTTTTTTTTTTTTAAAAGTAGCACAGTAACAAAATAACGTTATATGCATAGTCAAATACTCGTTCAAACGGTAACTTGAAACAAATAAATGTGCACCTCACAATCTCAAAAACCCAGGCCCAAACTGGCTTGACCGATGGTTACCTTACGACTAAATGAGTTGAATGATTCTTTGTGGTATTAGGCTTAGGCCTAGACATAGGTAACGGTCATCACATAATAAATAATACAGTCTTAACACTTTTGCCAATTGATATGCTGTTTGAAATTCCCTGTTTATCAGAGAATATGTACGGGAATAATATTTGACCACATTAAAATTATCCAGATCATGATGTTATGAAGACAGAACTGAGTAAAAAATACTCTGATGCCCCCACCGAGGATGACGCCCTGGGTTCGGGCCCAGTTGGCCTATGCCTTGAGACGCGTCTGTGTAAATGAGATTCAATTTGAACTCTGATGTTGGGTTTAACATATCCCACAAATTCACATTTGTAACCGTAAACAATAAATTAATATATGTAAAATTAATTCAATGTAGAAAAATCCATCTAATCTCACGTTACATCGGTCACCATATCTGAAAAAATTTACTATAATGACGTTCTTTAACTATGGTATAGTTACATGATAATCTCGTCTACTTTTAATCGCCCTTGGAACTGGAATTAACTTCTCAAGATCTGGCCAATCAGTCAGTCGAGATATCGAGCTGAACCTACTATATTATTGAATATACGCACTTTATTTCTTATACGTGCTTTATAAAACAAAAGTATTTATTGGGTTTTTAAATTTTTAAAGGCGTCCTTATTTTTAATGAATTTGTCTACAAATAAAGCAAGTATTTTATGTCGAAACAAGTATTATATGTACATAGGGAATTTTGATTTACTATAAGCAAAATGATTTTGAATCTAATAATTTATGATAAAGAATAAAATAACATTATATAGAGGAAAATATAGATGTTGGAAAGGGACTCAATATAAAAGGAAAAAATAACATTATAAAGAGAAAAAATATGTAGTGGTGGTTTCTATATAAACCAGTAGCAGCCACCCGACCGAAGTGATAACTTTGGTCTAGTGGTATGTTACGTTCTTTCAGATCAGAAAGTGGTCATTGGTGACCTTGACGCAGATGTAAGATAAACGCAACCTTCGTGAAGCTGTCGTGGCGCCATCTACCCACCGCAAGAGCAATCAAAAGCCGTCAGACACAATAGACACAACATCAACTGCTCACCATAACAAATATACCGCTCGTTCGTCTGTCCACCGACTCACTGGGAGGGGGAGTAGTGTAGAGATGGTATCTACATAAGTCAGTAACAGCCTCAGGACTGAAGTGATCTGATGGTATGTTAAGATCAGAAGGTACCGAGTTCTATCCACCGCACATATATAGAAGAAGGATAGGTACTTTTTATTAAAAATAAAACGATATTATACAATGAAAAATACAGAGGGCAGAAAGAATATCTTATTTTAAATTAATATTATAAAGGGGCAAGAACTTAATACATAAGAATAAAACAATATTACTAAGGGGAGAGATATAGTGAGAATTTTGTTACCTCCTATATTTTAAAGTAAAAAGGAATCAATTATTCTAATTACTAAATATGTGTGAAACAAAATCAAATTTGAATATCAAATTCCTAGTTATCCAGTTTACCGAGATTATGAACAAAGAAATGACAATCTTTCTATGCGAATAAAATATTTCCTCTTGTCTATCAAAATCTGCCCAATTTAAACAGGAGGTCAGCTTTGGTGGTTTTGTAAATTTTGGCCAAGTGTTTGGAAATAATTTTCACGAAACCATTGCTTTGTACTACTTTTAAGAAATTTAATCAAACTAATAATAGGTAGTATCCTTTACCAAATAATCACGATAAGGGAAAAATACCAGCTAATCAAAAGGTGATATCTCCAAGAAAAAGGCTTTTCACAAACACGGAAATGCACAGTAAAGAAGTGTCGAATTCATTATGTCTAAAGATCTCATTTATTTGATTCAATAAAGGTAATTTTCAAACAATGAAAGAGAACAAATAGTAAAAATATATCATGAGCACAATCTAATCATTTAAAAGTGAAAGGAAAATTTCTTTCTGTGATAAAAAGAAGCATTGATGTATTGGAAAACCAAACAAATGATATTATGAATACTGATATATGATTGGTAAGATTACGAACTAGACGAGGTTAAAGACATGAATTTTCAACTTTATCATACTGTTTAGAATACAATATGGGAGTCACGCACGTGGAAATATTTAAAACAAACGAGATAAGAAGTATCAATGAAATTACTTACGGAATTCAAGTATAATTTCTTAAGAATACCATAATTTATATGTTTGTTAAAATCAAATTAAAAAACAACTTGATAAATACGCCATAACACATCACTCAATAAGTCCCGGGCCTAACATATAGATGCGCTATCTTCTAACATTTCTAGAAAACCTAAATCTAATAGTACTAATTTTCTGTGGCACGTGTTAATCAAAATTTCAGAAATTTCTGTTTAGTCATAAGTTAAGTGATTTTGTATTGTGGCAACTGTTTGTAAACCATGGATGAAAAAGAATTTCGTGTGCTAATCAGCATTGCTTTCTGATGGAAAACGCATTCAAACAAAAATGGCTTGATAAATATTACTTCAGATCTTCTTCTTGCCAAACAACTGTTAAAGATGGAGTATACTGACTTAACAAAACGTGGTCGTAAAGACACAAACGATTGAACGTTCAGGTACCCAAATTCTCAGTTAGTTCCCGAAATCATCAAAAAGTGTACATGAAATCGTATTACTGATTATAATTGAAGTTGCATGAGATAGCAAAATTTAAAGTATCAGAGGCAGTGCATTTGCTATTTTGCATGATCATTGTCAATGAAAAGCTGTTTCAAAGTGGGTGCCGCGTTTGCTCTGTTGATCAAAAACAAAACGTATCGACGTTTCAGAGCTGTTTGGAGCTATTTAAGCAAAATAAACAGAATTGTTTACGTAGATATATGATGACAGTGGATGAAACTTGGATACATTACTACGCTAGAATGAAAAAGATCGTCAGCTGAGTGGACGAAGCCCAGTGAAAGGCATTCAAAGCGACCAAAATTCAAATGTCAGCGTAGAAAGGTTATGGCGTCCGTATTTTGGTGCTCATTTGATTTTTACTTCCTTGAGAAAGGCAAAGCAAATTAATAATGGGTTACCGCGTTATTGGATCAACATCGCATGCGTAGCGCTGGATGAAAATAACGAAAACGATACTCCGATGCAAAGAAAAGTACTGTTTCTGGAGCGATATCAGTGACACAAGTCAACAAAACGATGATCAAATTAGATCAGATTGCGCTTCAAATTACTTTCCACCACTACATTGAGTCCAGGTCTGACCTCGAGCAGGCTACTGCCTGTTTGAAGATCTTAAAAGATGCTGCAGAAAAGGGTTGGTACAAACGAAAATTATGAGGTGAAGCCTATTTGAGGAGAAGACAAATGGCTCTCCCTAGAAGATGATATTAGAAGATCACTGGGCTGCATTTATCTTATGAAGGAGAGCATCTTGATAAATAAATTTAAATTTTCAGAAAGTTGTTGTTTATTAATTGGGTGGGACTTATGGTGATGTGTTAAAACATAATGTCCTGAAGGCGGATGTAAATATTCAATTATTATCTAAACTAAAGATTCTTTAACGTTTCAGGGTGGTGACCCAACTTTTGTACCTAAGATTTTGTGCGACCTCATAAGCATTCTTTCAAATGGTTACACATACTTAGGTATTTCTATATGCGTTTTATTTCTAGTATATTATTATTTTGCAGTAGTAACATCACAATAAGTTTATTTTGAATATAATGATAAGGTGCAATTAAGTAACAAATAAAACACTATATAGCTCTAATTACACAGTGATTATACATAAACTATAATCTCTATGGAATGTAGTCATTTTGGCTTGACTTTTAAGTTCATCCATTTCATTGTAAAGAACAATGGAAAATGTATGGGTCAAATGAGGATCATTATTTAACTATTTTGTGTGACTATTGTGTGATTATTACGCATTGTTGCAATTATATTAAATCTTGGAATAATAGTAAACACCGTCAGGCACAATACTTCTTCAATATTCATTAGATTCAATTTTATGGTTGTTAAGACAAAGTGTTTTCTCACATATCAGATTATACAGAAAGGGTGAGATACCGTTTGCAGTTCAGAGTTTTGAGTTCTTTTGCAACTACTTGAAAACCTTTTAGAAATTCGTTTAAAATCTTTGTAACCTCAGATCGGCTGATAAAAGCTTTATTGATTTAGTGGCAAATGAATGATATTCACAGAATTTCAAATAGAATCTAAATAAAATATTATTATTATTATGGCGAACAAATTATTTTACTCAAAAGATATATCAAAGTCCTAAAATTTTGAAAACTAGCTAGCTCATTTGTGGTTGGGACCCTAGTTTAAGAAACTGATAAATCATAAAACTGAAAATACAATTAAATAATAAAAATAATAATGTTAAGACAAAACGCACTTAAGTTTCCCATTTGTAGAGATTTACCTCAAGCAGTTTATTTAATAATGTAACACAGTATAGTTCAAGTTCGAAATATAGGTGCCGCCATTACAATGGGCTTGGACCGGAAGTCTTCTGTCTGCACGAAACCGCCGCCAGTTTCGTCAGAGAGTTTTGGATCTGGACAAGCATTGGTACCCCGTTTCGTTGTCAATCTATAATGGACTATCTAAAACTGCTTATTTTCTTATTTTCTCTGATGTTTTATGTTGTAATTGTCTAAGTGTCTGTTCTTTGCTTTGGCACATGCCATCATATGTCAGTAAATATATTAATTTACCCGAGATTCTATTAATTACTTTTAGTTTACCCCAAATGTGTGGCGACCCAGTTACAATTGGCCAAACATCTGCCTGTCTCTCCTTCCCCACAGCTATGTAGAGTTGGAAGTGTTGTTTGTCATCCGACAATAAGAGGATTCGCACCACTGCAGATGATGTTTTCTCAGAAAACCTGTAAACAGATAGTGTTGTTTATTCTAAATAATCATGCTCTGTATTGTGGCTGTGTCAACACTAAGTTTATTATTATTATTCGTAGTATATTGTATTTTAAAAACAACATAATTGAATTTAAGTTGATATTCATTTGTCAGTTTTCTAATCTTTGAAAACGAAATTTCATTCTATCGGTTGATCTGATTAAAGCTAATTAGTAATTATTTATGGTGCATATTTTCTTCTAATTAATAATTTATGCTAATAACGTGTATGGTTTGTATTTATCAAAAGTGTGCAATTCACTATAATAATTTTCTGTTCTTTTATGCCCTAACATGATAGTATAAATTATAGAGATAGTAAGTATAGAAATTGTATAGAAATTTTTATATGAAATTTTCGGATATCAGTATTGTTTAACTATAATATTTCAAAGTGTTTTCTGATCATTTTATGATATAATGCATTTTTGGCTAAAACTTTGAAAAGTTTTTACTTTGATTATGTATTAAATAAATTAAATGTAAAAACTTTTTAAGAACAAACTTTTATTTAAACGCTAAAGAATAAATAAACTTTTCGCTTTAAAACTTTTCACTATCAACTTAACGTCATTACAATTTATATAGCGATATAAAGCTTGTCGCAATATTTAATTACTCTGTTACTTAGTATGAATTTTAAGAAGCAAATCAATCAGGTCAGTTATTTATTTTGCTTGTTTATCTACACAGGTAAATCTCGCGACAAGCTTTATATCTCGTCATAATATAATGTAAAAGTTTAAAAGTTATTATTCTGTACCCATTCATCATAATTCTAAAAGATTTTACATTAATTATTACTACTTTAGTTATCGTTGGACAGGTTTCTCAGCCTGTTCAGCTCATTATTTCGCCTAGTTCATATCCTGGTTTAGCTGACTTAATTCTCATAAAATGCTGATTATTAGACTAAAACACAATTTTTAAATCCATGTAATTTTTAAAGCAATTTTTCAATCTTCATTTACAGATTTTGGCTAACATTGTTCTACACACGAAAAAGGTTTAATGAAGTTATCTTCATAAATGATAGGATATTAAATGTTTATTAAAATTTACATTATTTTTGAAAACGAATATATTATTTATTTGAAATATTTTGAAGATGAGGATATTTCTCTAACATATTGAAAATTTTAATTGTTTATTAAAAACTTCAAAAGGCATTTAAATATTTATTAATCAATAAAATACTTAGACTAAAAACGCATTTTGTAATCAAAAAGAAAGTTTATCAAATAATGATAATTTTTGCTGGACATTGAATATCTTCTGCAGTAAGAATCTATTTTTAATTGCTCAGATCATCTTTAGAAACTTGATTTTGAAGAAATCAATAATTAAATTCAAATAAAGTCAACAGATTCTATTTGTGAATTAAATTGGGACACATGTCGTAGTGTGTGTTTGGATTACTGGTGATAAAATGAGGTATATTTAAATTACTCGTAGTAAAATTAAATTCTTAAAAATTACTTCATTTTATTGTAAAATTATTTTTAATCAATATGTGCATTCAGAGATAATATTTTCTCTTATTGTTTTCTAGTTCCTTTTGGTGGTAAGATACCATTAAAAATGATCTTTTCGATTCTGCAATTATTTTGTCTGAGTTTCATGATTAAGTTAGATAAATTATTTAAAAATTTCTGTCTCTCTCAGTTTAAGCAGCGTTGAGAAGGTATACAATGTACTGTCTACTTGAAAAATAGCTCTACTTTTGTTTTGAATTTAATCAAGGAAATAGATAGAAATTTAAAAATTGCATACGTTGTGAAATTGGGTGTACTACTACGTTGTAAAATGTAATTATTTTTAGACAAAGTTAATTAATACTGTCAATAGCGCAACGTTATGAAATTCAGTTTGGCTGAAAACCGATTTTCGTATAACACCTCATTATTCAACAATAAATTACAACAATGCAAGATATATCAAGTTGGCGCTAAAACTAGTTTAACACCGTTTTAATTAATATCTTTTTAATTAATTGCAATATCGAATATAAATGGTCAAGCATAAATAAACTCAAATATAAACATGTATACCAAAATTTCAGCTCAATGGGAGGAAGATATCAACCAAAATTGAGTTGCAAGATTCACCGAACAAATTATACATACATACATACATACATACATACATGTAGTTAAATAAAGCTTTTAATAAAATGATAAAACTAAAATATTTTATTTTCCTTTGTGATTCTAAATTTTGAATTATTATATTGTAAGAAATGAATATATTTTGGCCAGCATAACCACTGTGTACTATTATTCTGTTATTAATAATATTTTGTCAAATTTAATTTTAGTTCAATTTATATAAAATTTAAAGAAACTAAAATTCAAATTTGCTAATTAATCAATGCAGGAAAAATTTGGAAGCATGTTTCCAACCAAGGAAGTTTATCCAATAGCAACGACTTCCATTGAAAAGTATAAGGTACCTGGTCATGAAAGAAGTGCCGCCCCGGCAATCAAGACTCCTGTTATAGAAAGATATAGATGCACCCTGGTCTCAGAAAAGTGCCGCCTGGCAATCAAAAATTTCCTATCCTTAAGGAAAAGTATATAGACCACCTGGTCTCCATTATGGAAATTACCACCCAGCAATAAAAATCCTGTTATAGGAAAGTTTATAGACCACCTGGTCTCTGAAGAAGTGCCACCCTGGCAATCAAGATTCTATTAGAAGAGTGTATGGACCACCTGGTCTTGAAGAAGCTACTCTAGGAGAAAGAGGACACTAACTAAAAATTACCTCTCCTGTTCCCGACGAGACGTCATGGAGACCAGAGAAGTCTAACACAGTATAGTTCAAGAGTAAGGTGCCGCCATTACAATATATTTGGACCGGAAGTCATGACTTCTACGCTGCAGCTGCACATAGTATCATCAGAGAGTTTGGATCTGGACAAGCCTGCGTTCTTCCGTTTCAATCCTGGACTATGTAAACTTTATTTTCACTTATTTTCTCCTAATGTTTGTCTTGTAATTGTCTCGTGTCTGTTCTTTGTAATTGTGTTATCTTGCTCCAGTAAATATATTAATTTACCCGAGATTCTATATTGCTTTTGGTTACCCCAAGTAATGACGTGGCAGCATTTAATATATAAGCGAATTAAATAGGAATAAATGATTCCCAGGGTATACAGTTAACTATCAAAATATTAAAACATGGTGAATAAAACATTTTTGAATGCGCTTCGTATGGATTAAATATAATAAAACTACCAGTTTTTATAAATAAAGCATCTATTCACTAACAGTGTGTAACAAAGCTTTATTGAAATTCTGTAAGCCTTGGTTTTTCAATGTGTCTGAAATGCTCTTGAACTCAGATTTCAAGAGAGGCTGGTGTGAGCCCTTCAAGCTGGAGCTAAGTGTGACAGAAACATCCCAACTCTTATGCCTTTCTAGAGGTACTGTGTTTTAAATCAGCGCAGAATACACACAAAGGGCAGACCAGCTCATCAAACTAAAATAGTGGACGAAAAGCTCAGTGAAAGAGATCATTTGACAGGTTAGAACCTTTATATACAAACATTTATGGAAGAAGCAATTCCTAAGCCACTTATTCACAGATGTTGGTGCTAAACGTTATCCACAATGGGGACACTTACAAAACCTGGTTGATTGATAAATGAAAGAAAGTAATATGGTTTAGCGAATCGTCGATTTTACTTTTTCTACAACAAGATGGTGCACGTTCGAGGACACCTGCTGAAGCGTATGATCATTGATTATCTCCCTCCTTCTGTCAAGTATGGTGTGGATCTCTCGGGTGGATCTAGCAGGGCACTTCTTGGTAACAAATTTTGGCGCCGAAAATTTGGCGATAAGTACTACAATATGAAGTATACACTGCTTCGTTAGGAATAGTAACCTATTCGGACGGAATTTTAGGCAGTCATTTTTCTGAGGTCAGCAGAAAGTATATGGGTTTTCTAGAAAGCTGAAATTGGAAAGATGCGTGGATTTTCTTCTTTTTAAATGGAACAACTACTGAAAGAATATTTGTTGAGAAAGGAAGATGCGTTGATAAATTCAATTAGGTTGATGTTTTCTCACTATTGCAGCTGAAGCAACTGTTTTCTGTTTTCTTCTTGAAGCAAACATGGATACCGTTTTCTTTTGAAGTTCGACAGATGGATGTTTTCTTTTGAATAGAAAGATATTAAGAAAGAAATGTACTTTATTAGTGATGACGATTGAAAATATTTCATTGAGTATGGATGTCGAAATAAATGTTGTTTTGAGAAATGGAGATCGTTAATTAATCCAGTTGGGCATTCTCATGTAGTTTCTTTTTCCCATAACAGCGTTTTACGACGACGCTTTTCAGTTTTCTTGTTGAAACTGTTTTGAGCCACGTTTTTAGTAGAAACACGACGGATGGATTTTTCTCAATAAAGGTAAGAAAGTAATGGTGTTTTGAATGAATGAAGGATTGATAATCATGTGGATACTCGAAATTTGCTTTTAGTTTCTTACTTTTGATTTATGTTTCCCTTGACCGTTTGGAAACCACGCTTTTTCAGTGTTTTCGTCTCTTGACGCCGTTTTTAACTACGTTCCCCTCTCTTGTTACGTCTCTGACGCCATTTTGGCTGGTTTTATTTGGCATATTTGTGGCCTTTGTCGCCAAATCAGTGTGCTGCTAAATTTCTGGATCTTTCATGATATGGTTGGCTATGTCATAATTTCCTGCTGGACGTCACGCCCTGAAAGAGTCACTGGGAAATATAGAAAGTTTAGCTAATCAGATCCATCTATGATACAAATTTTATTTCTGCTGTAACTGATTGTCCAATCTTGGTTTGAAGTGGACACGAATGGCATTGCTGCTCTGGTGGCTCACGGTCATCTGACTTCAATATAATCGACAGTGGGTTTATTTTAAATTATGGAGATGATATGCCTCCCATCTCTCCCAGAACTTTCACAATATCTCCATGAAGAGTAATTTAATATTCCTCCCGACCAGGAAGGGGCAGCCAAATGACTTTGGTCCTTCGAAAATTATGTATATAATCGCAGTCACATATAAATATTTATCTTATATTAGATTTTATATTTATACAGATTAAGGTTTTTATAGATACCCTCTTCTTACACATTACAAATGTTATTGGATTAAAACAGAAGTGTATAATAAAATAGAAAGGTTAAGTGGTGGTATAAAACACTATACTAGAACAATATTGTACAAAATATTTACATTTGTATAATTGATTAGATCACGTGGGTCTAGAATAGGCAGAACAAAGTTGGTTGCTCTAAACACCATTTAGCCTTTATGAATCAATTCGAGTGAATTCAGGCTGTATTAGTCTTAAGGTGATTCTACCATACTAATAAAGATTCCTTATAAATATGTTTTCACTATTTTGATAACACTGTAATTTTATATTTTAGTTGAATTTCCAAACCAAGCTTCAATAAAATTAAATTACAAGTATCTTAAAATAGAAACGCTACAACAAATATAATATGGCTGTTCATATAGAGTTATAAAACAAAATTTGGCTCATGGCTGAGATAGCGTAACTGCTTTGTAAGCCCTAAGGTTGATGTTCGATTCAGCTGGGTTGATTAGTTTTGGATGCGAAAATCGGGGTATGTCATATGATCATATTGGCATTTTAAAGTCATGAGTATCAATTTATCCATTTTCATCAGTAAAAGTAAGCGCGCATATTAGCATTAACAACCGATGAGATCTTCAATTAATCAAGCTTCAAATTTGGTAGCAGGATTGCTAGATGGTGCCCCGTGAAATGGTTCTCGCATTTGAGTTGCCGTTGCCTTCAAAGGCATAATAACATCAATGTGCAGCCATTGGTGAAAAACAACTGGACCTTGATTTAACAGACATTTTGTTTGTTAATTTGAGTTATACTTATATCAGTTCTATGTACAAATTTTCATGTTACACCTTTTTGATTTCATAACAAGCAATAAACAAACTAGAAATTACATTTTTGTTCAACAACACAAAATACTATTAGTACATTATTACGCAAAGTTAAAAGAAATTTTAAAATACTGACTAATGAATGATTGACACTCTTTTGATTCCTGATTCGAAAGGATTTTCCAACTTTGCAAAGAAAATACCGTCATTACATTCTGTCACAGTTTCCCAACAATGTAAGGAATTAGGAAATGTTTCAGAAAGGTTTCGTTATCAATTTCTTCTGTAGAATCATATTCATTACGGATCCTCAAATCAACGATTTTCTATCAACTTCTGACTGCATAGTAGGCGTTCCTCATCAAATATAGCTGGTGAAATCTTAAAATCGCCCAGGTTATCAAATTGGAATGAGAAAGAAAATTTCCTGTCTATTCATAATTCTGGATGGTTTAT
>BMAO01000991.1:0-15414 GCA_019973975.1 Trichonephila clavata | reverse complement strand
TAAAGGTAATTTATTTAAAAAAGTTAATTATGATATATTTGTTCCCTACTTAAGTTTGTACTAAAGAAAACTATGTATATTATAATGATAACTATTTTCAACAGATTTAAGGTTTGCCACAAGGTGGTCCAGTTAGCAAACTGCCTTGCCAATTTATATTTACATTACTTAAAATAGTTTCATTATAATCCTGAATATTACATTTTTCGTTATATAGATGATATTATTATTTTTGCAAGCAAAACAATTTTAAATCTAACACTAATTTTTATCCAAATTTTCTTGATTTTAACACAGATAAATAGCATCAACTATGAAGCAAATTTTATTGATATAGAAATTAAATTAAAAGATAATGTATATAGATAATGTCATAAGATAAGTTACTAATATTTATGACAAACGAGAAGAATTTACATTCAATATTATAAAAGTATCTCATTGGGAAAATAATGTACATGTTTCTATATTCAGAATTATTGTTAATAATTACATACAATGCAATAAATTTCTAGTTTCAAAAAAAATCAGAGGATAGGTAGGATTAAATTTCTATAGGATTCAATAGTAAGGGATTATATTTCCATAGTTTATTAATAGCTCATTATTATTATAAATTTATCAGTTTTTCTACATATATATAGTTACACTTAGGGTTTCTTAAAATCACATATAACTTTAGAGTCCCTAAGTTAATGGTAGTATGCATACACTTTTTAATTTTTCATTTATATATATTCCTTTCATACTTTTGCTAAGGGCTACTGTTCAGCCATGTCCATACTTTGAATTTGCATTTGAGTCCAGGATCTGGAAATAACATGTTTATTGTACTTAGATTTGGCGCGGCTGTGCATTTTTGAATGCAATTTTTAGGTAAGTTACCTTTATCTTTAATGGTTTAGATATTCTATCCATTATTTTCATTCGCTTTTTGCTCAGTATTATTAACAGAAAGGGACAAGTTTGGCGGCCACAAAAAATGTTCAACCCTCTTTTATATAAATTATTTTATATATAAGCTGTCCTAATCACCGATGTTTATAATTTTGTAGCATGTATATTTATATAACTCTGTTATTTTTTTATTTTTTCATATATCTTTTTTTTCTAAAAAGGCTAGTTATCTTGCAATTTAAATTTTTTCCAGCTTTGATTATTGTCCATACATATTTCTCTAGTAGAGAACTTTAACTATATATATATATATATATATATATATATATATATATATATATATATATGTAATAATCCCAGTAATATAACCCTTTTAAATATCTTTTAATTATTTAAGGACCAACGTTTTAGTAATAAGTTTAAGCCAGCCGCCTAACGGCAGTATTTTAACTACCTCTAGCTACCCACTCAGATTTTGTTGATTTGAGACGCCTATAAATAGAGAGATTCTGGAGACCAACTCTCTTTCGTTTCTGTATTTTGTCTGCGTCAACATGTAGCCGACTGCAGCTAGTGCTTGTGTTTGTGTTGTGTGTGTTTATTTGTGATTTCCGTCTATCTGTGTGTCTAAATGTTCAGTGTACAATAAACAAGATTAAACTCAAGACTGCTCATCAATCCCATATTATAAAAATCTATTCCAACGGCCACGTAATATTACACACACACACACACACACACACACACACACACACACACACACACACACACACACACACACACAATATATATATATATATATATGATTTAAATGGAATAATTTTAAAGTTTGTTTAAAATGCATGGTTATATAGGAAATATAAATACAAAGTAATTGAAAAATATTATAAATATAAATATTCATTCGATTCATAAGAAGATAATTTCAAAATATACATGAAGAAGAAGAAGAATCACATATCCAAGAAATTATTATTTTACTGCAATAGGACATTAAAGCAAACATCAAACAAATTAGTTTTTGGGAAGTGTCTTTTAAAAGACGAAATTTTGGGCTTTAAACAATATAATTTGGGGAAAACGTTCGCAATACAACAGTAGAGTATTAACTGATCTTGCACAAAATTTTAATGCTGGATCGAGTAACAAAAAATGAAGTTTTCTGTTTAAAATCAGGATTTCTTCGCAAGTCTGATTTGCCTAAAAGTTTCACTATCTCGTGTGTGTGCTCTCTTTCGGGAATTTTGTTAAAAAAATGTTTTAATTGAAAGCATATGTAATGTCCCTCTCACCTTTTCGGCATTAACATATTTTTTTTTCAAACATTACTGGTCTTATTACTAATTATTGAATTTTGCGCAAACCTATGACGCACCTGGTGCACATGCACACATTTTTTGGTTAATTTTTACATAACCTTATTTTGATATAATATTACGAATACAGGTTAATACTGTGTTTCAGGCTTTACTTATATTTTTCTCCATATTTCATCAATTTTGTTTACGATTACCAATGTGAATGGTTGATAAAGAAGTGAACAAATAGTAAAACTTATATATGGCAAATGTTTTAAATCTATTAGAAAATAATTCGCATTAACTAAGTTTTGCATTGTTTGCTATTAAGTTATTGAATCAAACATAATTAATGAACGAGCTCTTAGCGAACGTTCTGATGAAAATTTGATGAGTATTTCCCCAAGCCAATCGGTTACGTAACATATGTTCTGGTTATGAAGATTTATATGGTCTAGGCATTGGTAAAAACATACGTTACAGATCATCTATAGTATACAAACAATTACGAACCGGCATGGTTACTTCGCAATATTAGTAATTAAAATAAGTTTTGTATTAAATTATATCCAATTCTGTAATATTTTAATATCCCTCCAACTTATTTTATTATTTAATGGCTTGTATTTAAAATGTCGGATTTATATATAATGTTTAATAAACTTTTACTAAACCCAGAATTATTACTGTAGCTAAATAATGAATACAAGGTCCTCTGAAATTTTTGAGAAACTAATAGGTTTTTAAAGTTATATTACATATTTAGGAGTCTTCAAAGAAGTCTCCTCCAGTATCAAGCAATTTTCCACAGATTAAATGCCTCAAACCATTCATTTCTTGGAATTGATGAAAAATTCATTTTAACCACATCAATCTCTTTTTTTTAAGGAAAACGACGTCCACGTAAATCTTTTTTAGATTAAAATGTAACCAAAAGTCCACATAGCTAGATCAGAATAAGGTGGATGCTCTATCAATTTGATTTTTTTCCTTAAGAAACTCAATTTTTAATCCACGGTGTATGGGAAGATGCATGTGAAGCAATAGTACCGACATTAACTTCTTGAAGAAGTCTTGAAGACATTTAGTGGTATACGAGCTTGCTGTTACTGTATTCTGTCCTTCAACTTGTTGGCTTTGATCAATCCCATACTTCTGTAGAAAACGACAAACATTTATTTTTTCTTGCTCGTAGTCTTTTCCCATTTTTGGCGTGGAATCATCTTCAAAACCCATACTTTGCTTTCTTGACGCGTATAGAACGTTAAAAAACAGCATGTACGTTTCATCACCGTTACATTTTAGAAATGATGCAGTGGCTCCACCATTTAGCAATTTGAGGGGTTGTTTACTGATTCTGTCAAGCTACTCTTTTGGTACTCAGTTAGATTATGGGAAACTCAACAGCAAACTAATTTTTCACATGTAATTCTCCATGAATAATTTTGTATTTAGCTGCGAATCCAAAGTTAAGTTCCTTCTGTATCATTTGTAAGAACAGCGATTATCATCCATTGACAGTTTTCGTATGGCAGCCACATACCCGGGATACTGCTGACCGCGGCCTTCCTGTGTTCTTCATCCTGAAGAGATAATGACTTTGCAAATTCTTTAAACATCTTTAACCACGGCATGGAGATTTATCACCAAATGTAATTGCAGCCATTGAAAGCATTCCTCTTGATTTAATCCAGCTTTAAAATCGTAGAAAATTATAGCACGATAATGTTCTCGCTTCAACTCCATTTTCTCTTCAGTATAAAATTTATTCTATTCTAAACAACTTGAAGTAAATCAGTAAAAAGTTGCCTTCTGTGTTAAATGCTTTGTAATTTTAAATTAAACCGTTCATTTAGTTTTGTAACTTCTCGTCTGCACGTAACTCGAAATTTCAGAGTTACCCTGTATATGTATAGAGGGGTGAAGAATTTTTTAAAGTTAAATTTATCTTTTTGAAACAAACTAAAACTATTAAGTTAATCAATTTTTAGTATTTTCTAACTAATCATTTCCAAAAAATATATGTTGTTAAAGCATTATAAATATGTATGTACTTAACTTAAAGCACAATTTAAATTGTATTTTACATGAATACCCAGCATATTAGTTTTCTTCTAACAACAACAAAATATTTTGAATGTTTTAACAAATTTTTTAGGTAACAATCATTATAAATTTTACAGAATATATAATCTGCAATTGCACATTGCAGACCGCATAAATTATAATACTTATGTTGATGATAGTGGTGTTAGACATTTATATTAGACTCGGAGCAACTATTTTTATTTCTGCCTACTCCATTAATTTAACCTTATAATAAATTCAATAATGAATAGATTATTTAAGTACTTTATGAAAATTTGGTATATTATGTATGATTTACTAAATAGAAAAAATTTAGATGAGAAATGGAGAAAATGAATAAATCATTAACATTATAATTTTTACTTGAAAAGTATATAATGATATTTACTATTTCTATTTGTCTAAATAGAAACAGTAAATGTTTTACATAAATTACATCTTATGTAGTGTTCATTATCTTTATTTTCTTGTTGTAGAGTTTTACACATATATTTTTATATGCCCTTGAAAATGCATTTCTGAATCTTTCATGAAAGCTTATTGGATTTAAGCAGGAAACAATTTTAGTCCTACGAAGAACACAATACAGAAACATATTTATCTTATATCATTACTAGATCCATACAGATTTATCTCATAAGGATGGTATTTTAAAGAATCATTACTTCTTCCACATCTATGAAAAGAGATAGAAAAATCAAACTTCAAAAATGCGTTATTGATAATTTGGTACAAAAAGGTAATTGAATTTTAAAGTCAATTATTTACTGAATGCATTATTTAAGAGGACATAATAACTATGAGTAATGGAAGGTACTATTTATAAGATTCATTTTTCGTAAGCGTTAAAAACTTAAACTGTCTTGAGTGTACATATAAGTCATAGGTAAAGATCTCTTTACAATAATGTTTCCTGATGTCGTTAACCCTTATTGATTCCATTCAGAGAAAACAACATTAAGAAACTCTAAGAAAAACAGCATTAAATCTTCTTCAGAACACTGTAAATAAGTTGAGTATCCATTTGCAAAGATTGTACTTTCTTTATTTTTTATTTAATGACTTTAAATCGAATGCGGAATGGATAGAAATATATGGAAAAGATTGATATATTTTAATGTTGTCAATGTTGTAAATTACATATTAATCATTAATTAACTTCAATTATTTTTAGGCTATTAATACGGATTAAAATATACCTTATTCAGCTGAGATGAAATAATATTAGGCAGTATCCATATTTTTCCTAATTATCTACATTTATTATTACTTCAGAAAAAAAATATAAGTATAGAAAAAATGTCCCCGAAATTCAAAGAAAGCTGTAAGAGAATACAAATTAATAAAGTACGTGAATTTAAATTTGAATCAAAAGTGATTTTTTTAGTATTAGAAGTATAAAGGAGAATACACCCGAGTGCTAATTTATTATTTAAGATTAGTTAATATCTACAAGGATCTTTTTATCTGAAGCTAAGTAAACAGGATTACTCAATCACTTCTTCCGATATCGAAATGCATCAAATAAATTGCAATTTATTAACAGCAAAAAAAGTAGGAAAATTGATCGGAATAACCCAATAGATAATATTATTGAACATAGCAAAAAAGGGAGAAAATATATTATGAATTGGAATAAAAGTATTTAATAAATACCATACAATGATATTCTTTTAAGACATAATTCAATCTCTTTATTTAATACAGTTTTATAGTTAGTAAAAATTTCAAAAGATGTGTTTGTGTAAATTTGGGTTAACTTGGGAAATATGAGTATCTAAACACTTAACCTCGAAATATACTACACTAAAATACTGCACTTTGCCGAAATTTAGATATTTCAAACTTCATAGTATGGTATTTCTAAAGGTATATGAGCTAACGTCTAACTCTTGTTGCTTTGTGTATAAGGAAAATCCACAACAAATTCTGAAAGTGCTCATATTTGACTAATACTTTTGGTAGTATGGACACAATGCCTGAAATATGGGCAAGTTGCATTTTAAAAAAACTATAGGAACACTGTCTCTCTACATTTTCCAAACAGGAATCCACTTTTACGAAAATTACATGTTAGCAAAAAATAAGTAAAATTAAACTTTTGTTTCTGCACAAAATGTATCGCATAAAAAAGTCAAAGATTTATCCTTAAATTTAAAATAATTGGATGGTGAAAATCAGATAAACTATTAAACAAACACAAATTATTACAAGTTTACAGAAAAAAAACCCTCAATGAGAACTTGCACTTGTATCACACACACATACGCTACACTCATTACAATAGAAGGAGTCACCCTCTAATTCGGCACATTTCTCAAGGACCAGGATGGATAAGAGCCATAAAATGCACCCATTCTTACCTGATTTTCATCATATTATCACTACAAAGAGCACAAATACAGGATACATTTTATTGATGGCACTTTCTGTTGTTCTTCGTTTTGCCTCTTCACTTTTCTATGAACTCCGATGGCATCCTCTTCTCTTAGAAGCCAGACTTTCTGCACCTGTCAGCAGTCTTGCTACGTTTTTATGTCTTCCATGAATTCGCAGGTTGTTTTCAGTAGTGGAATTGCTCCTCCAAAATTGATGTTGCTGACTGTGAGGATCAGTAGTTACAATAGATGGCCATGTGCTGCTGTAACTTGACCTAAGTAATTATAAGGAAGAGGTATATGGAGGAAGATGAAAACTCAGGCATGTAGGACGAGAGGATGGTCACTTAAGTTATCCGCGACTACTTGTGACAATTTTTTTAAAAAAATGGAGATATGGACATTTTTTGTGGTTTTAGATTGAGTCATTTTAAGAAAAAAAAGGTTAGAATCAAGAAGAGAAAAATAAATTATTACTACTAAAATGGGGAAAAAATGGTAAAAATTTGCAAAAAACTACATAAATGGGGCTTACTCTGTACAAAAATTTATGAACAAATTCCAATTTTTCAATTTTGATGTATTACTTTGCGGTTCCTTTTCGAAATGCCCTTCAGGATAAAAGATATTTTAATTTTTACAAAAACTAGAACACACTTTATCTTAAATATTATAAGAAATTGCTTAAAAAAACAGTAACTATATTCACATAAAGGACTGTAAATTTTGCAATATAGCAGTGCTTGATAAATCTGAAGGTTAATACACTTCTATTGTCATACACAAAAAATTTCAGCAAATTAATTAAAACACTTTTAGAGCAATCGCTGACCCCGCGTTTGGGCTTATCGAAAGAAAAAAAAAACACATTTCGAATAAAACGCATTTTAAAGTTTGGCATTTTGTGTAAAGCTATGTCATCTGCTTTCTAAAACAATCTTACTTTCCATATTAACTCTAGTGACATTCAATAGTCGGCATTACTGCTGTCTATAGTAGAAATGATAAAACCACCCTCTCCAGCCGATGGATATTTCACTCATATAAGATAACAGCCACTTACCACTCATGTAAATTTTTTTAAATTTTGCGTGTTAAATCTTAAGTAATATAACTAAAATAACACATTCCGAATTTGAAACATCAGGTAGTTGTACTTACATTAGAAATGGTCTGTTTGCATTTCTGTTTGAACCGCACAACAACAACAAAAATCACACATTCGCCATGGCACTTGTGTGAACATTGCCAACACTGCAGTGTGAATACACCAACTCAAAATCATTACGTGTGATATGGCTGTGCTCTTAAATGTGCCCATATTACATTATCGTTAAATAAAAATTGCAATACGTTTTTAATGGTCTCACAATACTATTAAATAAAAGATTGTGTAGAATGTTGGACGTTAAAGATTAAACTAAATGTAGAAATTCTTGGTGGGTTCAATGAAATATACTTTGCATAGTAATTATTCAATTATTTAGGTTAGGTTACAATAAAATAAATATCATTAACAACAATTAAAGACAAAGAACATGGACGGTGTTAAAATAGCGACCGCATTCTTTTCTCTCCTGATCTGTATAAAAGTTCATTGGTCTATACAGGGAGCTTTTAATGCTTGACACAGTCATTTACAGTTATTAGTAAAAAAGAGGTTGCAATAATTGTATAATTTTTAAGCAAATATACTTGAAGACATGCAAGCTCGCACTAGCAAATTAGGAAAAAAAAGTGTTTTTCGGAATTTTAAAGGTTGAAATTTCTTGGATTTCATGATTAAATATGCATATAAAAGTTAGTTAGAATAAAGAAAAACAAATTAAACATTTCTGTCTGTATTGAATATTAGATACATTGTACAAATAAAGATATTTATTTAATAATTTAGTGGATTGAGTAAAATATAGTCAGTGGTAATCCTTGTCACATTCTATATTTTCATCAAAGTTTATTTACTGCAATAACTTTAAAAGTAATGGTGAGAAAAGAAAAAGAAAACTGAAACGCAGAAACAGAAAAGCAAGTTTTTTAAAGTAACAAAGAAAAAACACAAGAAATTTAGAAATAAAAAAATATTTCCGTACGTGAAAGGTTTGAACAAACAGAACTTGATCCAAAAAACTGCAAATAGAAAGAATAAGTTGCTCCTGGAGAAATTCTAATGCAAGAATGACCAGATAGCTATTAAAAAAATTCCATAGTAAGAAAAAGGATAAAAACCGAAAATAAAAGCAGTAAATGACTATATAATTTCGTTCGTTCGAATAAAAGTTTCATTAGAAAAATCTCAGTATATCGCTTAATCTTATGTTGGAATAATTTAATGGGTTCCGAGTTTCCCAAAATAAAGAGCCATGATTAGAAATTAATTATTTTTGCGATTTTTTTCATATTAGATTTGTATTAAATAGGAAGACAGGAAATGCTATGGTTCCTTTTTAGCTGCGAGCAAATGTTCATTCTGAAATGCCGCAGAATCACAGAACCACATTCGTCTGCATAAGAACAGCTGAAGACATTTCATAAACCATTTCATTACTAACAGAAGGTAAAAAAGTTAATTGCATTTTGTTACAGGAAAAAAAAAACATATATAAAAATAACCGTTCAAGTACCTCCGAAAATTCGGTTTCCATTCTAAGACAAATGCTTGTAAGGAATGCTAAATTATATCAAAAATAATAGTTAATTTATAATACACATGTGTTAAGACATATCATAAACCTTTCATATTTTTATTAGTTATATATTTTTTAATACTTTTTATTCAATAACATTTATTGCATCAAATATTACATATAAAGATCATTTTATACATCTTTATTACTGTAAAGTTATATTAGGTCTACCGGAAAAAGTTCTGTCCATTTTTAGAATAAAACAAAAAATAAATTTGTCATGCCTTGAATAAACTTTATCGAATAATATAATTGCCACCATTATTTATGACTTCTTGCCTGTTTTTGGCAATTTGTATATCCCATTTATACAAAATGTCTTATCTCTAGAGGCCAAAATTTGAACCAGTGCTTGTCTGATATCTTCTTCGTTCTTGAATTCTTTCCTTTGCAAAACATTTGTAAGGACAGAAACGAGTAATAATCGGAAAGTGCTAGATCCGAGAACAATGGTAGATGAGACAGAATTTCCCAGCCTAGCTCTGCGACTTCTGACGAGTCCCAAAGTAGCATGTGACCTGGCTTTGTCATGAAGCAGTATGATGTCCTCCCTATCGAACATCGCCGGACTCTTTTTTATTTATCTAATTGATGGAAGTACCTCTCCAAGTTTAGCCTTCCATTGGTTTCAACAGCTCAAAATGTATTGGTCCTCGCATGTCCCATCATATTCAGAACATTCTTTTGTTCATGTTCAACTTCGGCTTAGAAGTGGAAGGGGCAGGTTTTCCGGGTTCACAAAATGCCGTTTACCTTATGATGTTATCATAGGTAATCCACTTTTTATCCCAGTTTTGATTCTGTCCAAGAATAGTTCAATTTCGTTGCGCGCAATATCATGTGTTGTGTGTGTGATTCGATCATTCAAATTCTTCTCACTTAACTTATGTGGCACCCATCTCAAATTCTTCCACACAATTCCTAGTTTTCAAATATGATCGGAAATGTTTTGTTGAGCTGAATCAAGCCCATCCGCAATCTGATGTTGTCAAAAAGGATTTTGCTCTAGCATGGTCTTGACAGTATCGTCGTCGATCAAAGACGGTCGCCCAGAGCGTGGCTTATCAGAAAGGCCGAAATCACCTAATTGAAACTTTTTGAATCAGCCATCTTCTGCATGTTTTATTAGAAACTGTACCTTCACCAAACACTTTCAATACATTTCTACACGCTTCTGTAGCATTCCTTCCTTGTTGGAATTTGTACAAAACACAGTGGCGTAAATGAACTTTATCAACAGCCGTGGGTAAACGATCACATCTCACTTAATACTAACACGAACCATTTATGTTTTAGTTTATTTGCTAGGTCAGTATGTAGACATTCAGTGATAAAAAAGGGCTAAATATGCGTCAAATGTATATGCGCATACTTGTTGAAACTGATTGTAACCGGAATGGACAAAACTTTTCGGTAGACCTAATATAATGCTTTCTTCGTTTGTTCATTACAGAAGTTCACAATTAATAATTAATTTCAATATTAAAATATTTCAAGTTCAAAGTAATTAATTAGATGTTTTATATTTACATAGAATTTTCTGTACTTATAATGATATATAATACCAAAAATCGGAACAAAATACTTCCAGAAATAAGCAGTCGTTTCAATAACTAATGGTAAGACATTTTTTATTCCTTATTTAACGAAAATAGATACAAATTATTATTTTGTAAGAAAACTAAGCAGCACTGTTTTATACTATATTCATTACTAAGTTATTTATTTAATAATAAAACTGTCTTTTTTTAGATGGGTGGTAAAATTAGGTTATTTTTGTAAGTTATTAATTGAAAATAGAAATTTGAAGGAAGACCTTATCCCTGGGGGAAAGAAAGGAAAAGAGTTTTATACTCGAAACGCCTATGCAACGCCGGCTTAACGTAAGGAAAAGAAATGGAAGAAATGTCGGAAAAAATAATTTTAATGATATAAATGTAAAAATCGTTCACATTGAACGCACACACACACATGCACAGAAATGAGAGGGAAATGTAAATTTCCATGGGGATAAAGTTATACTCTCGGAAAAAATCCGTGTAACGCCGGGCTAAACTGCGGGGAAACACATCCGTCGGAGGGAGAAAAGGTGTTAAAAACATCTCAAAATAGGGAATTTTAATGACGTTGATATAGAAATCACACGCACCAGGAAAGGCTGGTAGCGAGAAGGATGTGAAATTTCTCCACAAGCATAAAGTTATACACTCGAAAGAGCCCGTGTAACGCCGGGCCATGCAGCTAGTTTTAGATAAAAATGTGTCTGCAATACTATATAATAAAATATCTGCGTGTTCCTATTGTTTTTTTTAAAGAATTTGCAAATATGTTACTAATTAATCAAGTTTTATCAACTTCATTTATTTCAATTTCCTTAAATATATATTCCTTTAATGCACTTAGTAATAGTTGAATGCATTGCAATCATTAGGAATATAGCTTTTGTACTAGTCTCTATTATAACGTGTGGTCAACCATTACTCAATTATTTAAATTCCACTTCTCTCCCATTTTGTGTACAATCTAACTCATTCTTTCGTCACTTACTTTGAACACTTCTGCAAGTTGTTTGAAATTTAAAGCTACACAATACTCTACAAATTTCACAATTTTAATTTTTTTTACACTCGCTTTTGGTTTATTTCAGTGAGAAGCATACCAACAAGTTTCAGATCTGTTAACAAATTAGTTTTTAAGATAATTCATGTTTTCTGTGCAATGGCTTTGGTTTCAGTTTTATTTTAAAGCATTTTCCACTCTTCAATTGAATGAATTAAAAATATTTTTGAGCACAAACAACTGTTTTAGAGTGAAATGTTTATTAATTCCAATTTTCATTACTAAAATAAATTCTGCTTGATTATGCTTTAAAATTTTTTGAAATTTTCACAATTATTTAATTAAAATTGATTTCAAGGCCAATTTTTGCTCTAAAAGTAGTTTATATAACTTAGAAGCTTTATAATTAATCTTTTAGTGTTGAAAAAATGCCATGGCCAAAACATTCTCAGGTTGCTATGAGAAATAATATTTCGAAGAGATGGAATACTACTGAAAATGATGTATTTAAAAATTCTGAGTTCAAATATTGCAGATAAAACTAAATATTTCCTTGATGTACCAAACTACATTATACTAAACATATTGCAGTACTATATTTTTCTATTTTTATTCGTACAACATGAGCTAAGACTTCTTAAATAGTCCGAATTAAAACTGAAAAAATTAAATTTTATGAACAAACCTGGCTATTTTTAGCTTAAGTTAGTTTCATTATTATTTTTACATAAATGTTTTGTGTTTCAAAACTTTTGTGAAAATAGTAGGTTGAGATTAAGTTGAATAAACTGTCCTCGAACAAATGCTATCAATACTATGCAAAATTACTTCGAATTAAAAAAAAATATTTTCAGTCATATTTAATTAAAATAGTGTTTTAATATAGAACATACATTGGAAAAAATCTCACATATTAAAAATAAAGCTTTATAGGTATTATAAGTTTTTGTTTTATGCCTTTACAAACTTTAAATGCTTTTTTCTCAGACTTTCTATTTTTAAGGTATATGTGTTTTCTAATTCCTGAGGCTTTTTTTTCTGTTCATCATAGAATCTTGAATTTTTTTGTATATATTTCCAAACGTATTTTCTATGAAAATTAGCATGGATTTAGGGCTGAGATATCTAGTTATTTTTTTAAATGTTTAAGTTACTATTTAAAAGATTTTTGTGTTTTCCCCAGGTATTTCAAGTAAAATAATTGTTAAAAATCAACAAGGTAATCGATTTCCAATTTCGCACTAATTTTTGTTTGCACTAGTATAAGAAACATAAATAATATGAAATGACTAAAAAATTTTAAGAAGGGAGCATTTTATAAAAGTTTGAAAATCTTCAAAAATTCTTAATTTTCTTAAAATTGTAAAACAAATGCTGGTCAAACTGACTTTTTACTTTCAGAATCAGCTTAGTAATATAATCTGAGTATAAAACATTAATTACTTTACTGTTACTGTTTCCAAAATTTTCTTAAAGAAAAGGTACTCTGTAGCCTTAAACGGGAATAAGTGTGTTTCGATCATTCTTGGATTGAGATACTTAGATTTAATTGTTTGTCGATCTGGTGTCCTCTAGATTCAATTATCGAAATCATTTTAAAATTCTGTCAAGTAGCTGACTTTTCTTTAGACACAGCACAAATTGATTTTTCTGTTTCTGCAGTGTAAATTCCAAAATTAAAATTTTAAAGCCAACATATCATGTCTATATTAAGGCATTTTAAAGTTGACAATGCATATTAAATTAAAGTCAACAATTGAAGATCCTGTAAATAACTGAAGTAAAACACATGCTAATATAATGGATATAACTTTTTTTAAGATTGATTTAATAACTTACTTAGATATTCCTTGGTATAACGCGTTATAAAAGTAAAAGAGCTTTCTTAGGTTTTCTAATATTCTAAAAATTGCAGCTAAAAATGTCCAAATATAGTAACATTATTATTATAAATATCTAGTTATGAAGTTGGATTTCATATGTATATATATATCCTGTTTTTATATTTTATCTTTGTGGGTAGTATAATACAATTATTATTTTATTTCATTTTATGATAATATGTATTTAAAGGCATTAATTTACGCTGCGTTGCGCCAATTAATGTTAAAATAATTAGGTACTGTACGATTATATGTTATTTACTAGCAAAATGCTTATAACTATTGTTGTAATAAATGATATTACAACATATGGTTATTTTTTCAATACTTTCTCTACATTGATTGTTTTTGAAAAAGAAAATACAATGAGTCACAGGTTTGGTGGTTCAAATTACACAGTAGTTAAAACTACTGGTAATAAGGTGAACTCCTACAGAACTAGAACTTTCTGGAACACAGATTTTATCAGACATAAAAATTTTTCGAACTATAAATATGAGAGCAATGTAAATAAACATAATAAACATAAAAATAATTATGCATATTTTTATCCAAATCTAGTACAATATTAATTTCCACCATTTATTTTCTAGTTATGTTTCTTAGAATCCGGTTTCTATCTTTTAGCTTTGTGGGTAGTACAATTTTGTCTTTCTTTTATTTCATTTTATTATACTATATATATATATATATATATATTATATATGTTCGAATTATATCTTTCAATTTGATAGCTGGATAATTATTTACATTGAAACAGATTAGCAGTTACAAGTAATCATTAATTTAAAAGTGCATGGTATATGCTTTAATTTACATACACATTCAAGAGTGCTGCACGTGCTTTTTAATTCTGCATTAACTTATTTTCAATAAATTATGAGCGAATATCGAAAATAATCTCAAATTTTCGACATTGTTATATTTTACTTACAATATGATATGAAATAAAATATACAGCATGCATTCTTTTCTTTCTTATTATTTTCCTTTCACCTTTTAGTTTATCCTTATTACTTGTCTTTATAAAATTTGATAAAAAAATTGAGATAATTTCAAACAGTAAATCTTGATTATCATTAGCTATTTTGGAACGTTGTTACTGTTGTTGTTGTTCCTTATGCCACCTGTCTGACGTAGTCAGATCGAGGCCCACGAAATTCATCATGGTAACGGGCTAGAGATACGTCTGTCATTAGCCTAAGCTATGAGCCCATGAAGGTAACAACACGATTTTGCTCACGATAGATGGTGAAACCATTCGGACCCACAGATTTAACGAGCACGTTCTCAGTTTGTACTCGCGAGTATTTGGTGGCATCGGGCATCGAACCCAAGCCTTCCGGTCTGGCGGCCAAGAGTCTAACCCCTGGGCTACCTACGGCCCCATTTTGGAACGTATATGAGAGAACAAACACACATGTAATATATATATATATATATATATATGGAAGAAATTTATATAAATATAGAAATAACAGGAAAAAAAATTAAGATCAAATCTAATGAAATACAAATAAGAACCTAGCGAGTCAAAATGCAATTTCGGACTTAGGACCGAATAAGTGGGGTTAAATAGTTTGAAGGCGCCAACCTTCCCCCTTTGCAACTCGGTAGGAAAGACCAA
>BMAO01000990.1:0-21489 GCA_019973975.1 Trichonephila clavata | reverse complement strand
AAGTGGCGTCCGGGCTTAAGGGGCGTTATAGATAATTACTTCCATTTTTAAACTCCTGGAAGTACAGTCTTTAAATATGATAAACAGAATTCTCTCATCGAGTAAAGATCCACTATATAACATGTTTTGTGAAAATCGACCCCTAGGTGGCGTTGAGGGGGCTCAAGGGGCATTATAGATAATTTTTTCCATTTTTAAATTTATTAGAGTCACAGTCTTCCAATTTGGTAAGCAGATTCCTTTCACAGAGTAGAGATCCGTTACAAAATGGGTTTTGAGCAAACAGACCCTTAAGTCGCATTGCGGGGGCTGAAGGGGGGTTATAGATAATTATTCCCATTTTTAAACTATTAGACGTTCATTTTTGAAATTTGGCAAGCAGATTCCTTTCATTAAGTACAGAACGGCTACAAAATGGGTTTCGCGAAAATGGACCCCCAAATTTCATTTCGGAGGATTAAGGGGCGTAATAGATAAATATTTCCGTTTTTAAACTATTTGATCTACCTGCTTGAAAATTGGTAGGCATGTTCCTTTCATGGAATAGAGTTCCTCTAACGAAGAGTAAAACAAAAATTGACCCCCCAAGGAGGGTTGCGGGGTTCGAGGGGAGTTGTAGGGAAAAAAATCCTGTTTTAGAGTTGTTAGACCTGCGTGCTCGAAGTTTGTTAAGCATGTTTCTTTTGTTGAATAGGGATCCACTAAGAATGCATTTGACGGTAATCAACTCCTGGGGGAGCGACTCCTGGGGCGTGTTGACAAAAAAATCCTTTTTTCGAACTACAAAGAATATAATTATGGAATTTGGTTTACATTTTTCTTTTGTTGAATTGAAATCCGCTAAGAACGGTTTTGGGGAGAACGACTTTCAACGGAATTACGGGGGGGGGGGGGGGGTTGATAGTAAAAATTTTGTTTTTGCTCTTTTAGATTTAGACTAGAAATTTGGCTTCCATGTTTATTTTATGGAGTAGAGATCCACCTAAAATTGGTTTTACGGAAATCCACTTGGTTATAGGGTTACGAAAGTGCAAACATCATTCTATACTCAATTTTAGTGATTATTAGATAATACAAATTAGTAGTTCTGTCCTTTTTTTATCAAGAGGCAGGTGAGAGTTATAGGTATAAATATATTTTTCAATACAATCGAATTCTTAATAACTAAACTTAAACTTTATTCTTAATAACTAATTCTAGAACTTAGATATCAATAATTTATATATAAAAACAGTATATATTTATAAAACAGCGAAGTGGGTGGGTAACGGCTAGTATATTAATATAACTTCATATTATTATAGCACTTATATTCATTTATCATACCGTGTTGTACAAATTTTTGAATATTCTGTAAAAATATACGAATTCTTACTTTCAAAATAATATTAAATATTCACTTGACACTGTAGTTTGCAGATTAAATATGGAACATATTTTATACAAGAAAAAAAATTAATGATTCGATTACAAATGAGTTATGCTACAATCTAATATATAAAATTCTCCTGTCACAGTGTTTGTAACCAAACTCCTCCGAAACGACTAGACCGATTCTTATGAAATTTTGTGTGTATATTCAGTAGGCCTGAGAATAGGACGTAAACTATTTTTCATTCCGATATTGCAATTAGTTGAAAAGATATTAATTAAAAACCTTAAAACGCGTAATTGTCTTACCCGCTTGGCGTCGAAAATCAGTTTCGCGCCAGATGTGTGACTGTCCCACCATCCAAATCACTCTGCTCATAAGTTACAATAGCAAAATAGGTGTCTATAACAAACCAAAAATCACCAAATTTGGCGCGTGAAAAGTTTTTCCCTCCATTTTTTGTACATATCTTTAATTCAAAAATTCATTTATTGCATCGGTTTATAAAACAAAAATATCTAAAATATTTGTGAAAAATTTAATCGCTTTTACTTCGTTATCATTATTTCAAATAAGTGACACGAGAGATAAATGAAACGGCTAGACCGATTCTTATGAAATTTTGTGCTTACATTAGGTCTGAGAATAGGACGTAAACTGTTTTTTATACCCTAAGTGATAAGGATAGTCCACCCTAAATTTTTATTTTTTGGATAACATTTTTTATTTTAATTTTTTTTATGATTCGACATTAAAAAATTGATACAATTTAAATTTTTACTTTTCTACCACCAACCTCTATTTTTGATAGCGATATTAGTACTTTAATAATTTTCTACTCATGGTGTTCGATAATTTATCAGTTACCACTGGATCACACAGTTATTCCCGCCAGGCATCTACAGGTATCACTTCGAAAATCGGGTTCGCGCCAGATGTGAAAATACTACTCTGTCAGAGAAAAAAGAAAACCCAGACCCAGAGAAAAATTATTGGAAGATAAATAAAACACTGTCATATAGGAAAGTTGTAAATAATATATTTCTGTCGAGCTTTAGTCCATGTGAAAGAGTTTTATGATATTTCGAAAAGCACAGATGATTGAAGAATTATATCGCCTAAATTTATTTTTTATGAATATGCTGAAATATATAAAACATAATGAAAAACGTTTTACAGAGTTCATTTTTAGAGCCTCACACACTAAAGTTTAGGGCCTAAACCGTTTTCGGGCATTATTATTGATTGTGCATCGATCGTGCAGTGATGCTTATACTTATCACTTTACTTTCTCAGTGTAACTCTCATATTAAGTATATTCTTATATTAAATGTATCATCAATATGCAGTGTTATAATTATTTATTCCTATTTTGCTCAAGATAGTTCTCACGTTCAGTTAATTAAGTGATCTCATATAAATCAATAGTTTTCAACATGTGTCACGATCTCTCGCCAACAACAACTATTGTGTTACCTGTATAAACCATTTCTGCATATTTTCAGACATTTTGAGTTAGAGACATTATTCATTAGTTTATTTATTATTAAACGGCAATTAATAAAACTGTAATACTCAGTGCACTCAAAATTTTTGGGAATAATTTTCAATGTAAAGAGAAAAATTGCGAAAGGTAGAGGTAAAATAATAAAAGAACAGATACATTATCAGTATAGTGTTTTCTAGCATTAAGTACTACTCTTTTCTAACATTAAGTACTTCAATTTGATCTATTTGTGTGTTTTGTACAGTAAATAATACCAGCAAGACGCAAAGGGTCTGATTTAGGCCGTCGAATTACTAAATCCACAGCCATGCGAAATAGAAGAGCTCAAAGAACAGACGAACAAATCCAACAGGATAATGAAGATATGCGTGTGAATATGGCGCAGTTGCGTAAATCACAAGAGGTACGAGTTGAACAAAATCAACAAAGACAATTAGAACAAAGTCAAGCGCGTCGATTCCTATTTGACACACTCAGAGAAAATGACGAACAACACCAACAAGTGCATCGAACATTTACATCCGATTCATTCCGTCGTCTAGCATTCGAGTATTAGCCCAATGTTAAATATTACACTCATTCGAATGTGACAATTGGTGCTATGGACAAGGAATGTACGCATTGTGTAATGCGCTTAAATTTAAAAATGAGCCAGCCGGGATGTGTTGCGCGTCAGGAAAAGTGCAACTACCGGAAATTGAAACATCACCTGAACCATTGAACGGTTTACTTATCGGTACAGAAAAAAGGATTGTTTGGTGCTTTGTTACTATTATAAGCCGTCATCGTTCACAGCGCATCATTCCTCTTTCAGTCATATACCACATCCCTACACACTTACAATGAGTTAGTTATTTTTTATTTGACTACCAAAATATTCACTAAAAATAATTTATTTGGCAAAACAACGTTTGCCGGGTCAGCTAGTATATATACATATTCTTCACTCAAAGGAAGACAAAATATGTCAATATTCAGTACTTTTTCCAGTTGAAGAATTCTTTAGAGTTGGAATCCCTTTCTTTTCATTATGTAAAGACATAATAAGAGGGTCACTCTGAAATTTTTGAGATGCTCTAGGCTTTTAAAGTTATACTTACAAAATTTTAGGAGTGTTCAAAGTAGTCTCCTCCAGCATCAATGCGCTTTTGTGGACGAATTATCCACATGTTAAATGGCTCAAACCATTCATTTCTTGGAATTGATGAAAAAATGCATTTAAAGCCACACCAATTTCTTCTGAATGAAAACGACATCCTCGTAAGTTCTTTTTTAGATGAAAAATAGCCAAAGTCACACATAGCTAGATCCAGAGAATAAGGTGGATGTTCTATCACTTTAATTTGTTTTTGTTTAATATACTCAACTGTTATACGGCTGTATGAGAAGATGCATTTTCATTGAGAAGCCTTAGTCCCCTAACATTCACTTCTTGGAGAACTTCAGGAAGATATCAAGTGGTATACCAGTTTGCTGTTATTGTCTTCTGTCCTTCCAACTTGATGGCTTTGGCCAATCCCGTACTTCAGAAGAAAACGGCATACATTAATTTTTTCATTTCTCGTCTTTTCACCATTGTCGAAGTGGGATCATCTTCAAAGACTCATATTTTGTTTCCTTGACGTGTTGGAACGTCAAAAAACGGTATATATGTGTTTTATTACCCGTTACAATTTTAGAAATGATGCAGTGGTCACCATCATTTAGCAATTTAAGGGTTTCTTTACTGATTCTGACACGCTCCTCTTTTTGGTACTCTGATTATGGGGAAACCAACGGCAAACTACTTTTTTCATATGTAATTCTTCATGAATAATTTTGTGTATGGCTGCGGACACCGATTGGTGGTACACCGATTATCATCCATTAACATTTTTTCGTATGGTAGACACATTATCCGGTATTACTGCCGACCGCCGCCTTCCTGTGTGTTCTTCATCCTGAAGAGAATTGCGACCACTGCAAAATTCTTTAAAACATCTGAATACAGTAGCACGCCATGGAGATTCATCACCAAATACTAACTGCAGCCGTTGAAAGCATTCCTTTTGATTTAATGAAGCTTTAAAATCATAGAAAATCACAGCACAATAATGTTCTCTCGTCAACTCCATTTTCTCTTCTGTCTAAAATTTATTCTACGTTAAATAACTTGAAGTAAGTCAGTAAAAAGTCGTCTGCTGAGTTAAAATGCTTTGTATTTTAAAATTTAACCGTTAATTAATTTTTTTGTAACTTATCGTAACTTATAGAGGCGGATTAAGCAGCTAGCGAACCTGGGTGGCTGCCAGCGCCAGTAGGGGCCCCAAGCTTGAAGGATTCTTGTTATAAACTCAACGTCCAACAAAACGATATTGTAACCCCGATGATTTCCACGGATTTGAGTCGTGTAGCAGCCCTAGCCATCTTTCATCCGTATATCTGTATTGTTGCAATCTGCACAAAATTTTCGCATGTGTTTTTTTGCACAAATTTTATTTCGAACAAACGAATACTATTGAAGCCAAACGAGTTCGTGTTTAGTTCACAGCCGTTCTTAGTTACTCTCGGATACACCTTATACTGTACAGATGAGGGGGGGTGGGTGGAATCCCAAGAAAAAAATATTGTAGACAAATGAAACTTCGGCAATGCTTTTGTTTAATAACATATTTAATAGATTAAACTTCCAAGATCACGGGTTAATGTAGGTGCTAGAAAATCCATTTCAAATGTGAAAGGATTGTACATTTAGAACCGTTGTAACCATCAGAATTTTTAATGCAAGCATGCAAACAACGTTTCATACAAGTACTTTATATCAGTTTGTGTAATGGAATTGCATGCCTGTCTCTCTTGGTTGGTCAGTATAAGATTGTTTTATTCCCAACATTACCGTCCAATGATTCCCCATTCGCACTTGATTGGAAAAGATCTGACGAACTAGCAGGCCAACGCGTCGACACTCTATAAAGCATGTTGAGTTACAACAGGACGTGGGACGCACGTTATCCTGTTGAAAAACCCCTATGAATGATGTTTATAAATGGTAGACGAATAAGTTTGCCGTAAGGGTGTGTGAATTAATTTTGACAGTGTTCTTGCAATCAAAATTGACTCTCAGACCATATTTCTAGGTGCTGGTCCAGTATGTTTAGGCCGCAGAAAGATTATTTACAAGCGCTGGCCTGAGCTTCTTCTAATCAATATACAGCCATTACTGCAGTGGTGTAACGTACATCCTCCGACACCCCCCCCTCCCCAATGGGTGACAGGATTCCAATGAGCCTACAGGGGCTGACGTCAAGTACGGCTTGGGGCCCAAAACCTGACTTTTCATGGGAGGGCTCTAATATTCTTCATTACGTCACTGCATTACTGGCACCAAGACAGAAACATCTTTGACTGGGAACACAACACATCACCACTCCAATTATCTCAGCATGACACCACTGAAGCCACAGATAGTGTGATTTCCAGCTATAGTATGAACGCCGTACAACGTCTCGCTGGGAGCTATTTCTGATTGATTTGTTACAGTTCACTGTGCCAGTTTGATGCCGAAAAAAAAACTGCAATTTCTGCTGAAAGGAGCTACGATGTGTTTAATAAACTAATGTTATGTTAAAGGATGTGTTAAAACTAATTTCTGCTGCAGATGCACTACGATGTTCTCCACCCATGTGGTGAATACGGTGGTCTTCGCTGTCAGTTGTGACCGGTGCGTGGTTGCACCATAGTTTTCTTGAGGTAGTGCCTTTCGAGACCTTTGCTGCCGAAAATCCTGCACCATGGATTCATTCCTACCATGTCTTTCTGCAATATCGTGAAAATAAAATCCACTCTTTTTGAGCTCTGTTATACTACTGTATAATACTAGTGAGCCGTTGATAATAACTTCTTAAGGTCATGCTCTGGAGTAATAACAACTCACTACGTCAAATCTCAACGATAAATTACTCTCACGAACTTTATATTGCGTATTTAAAGTTCACTTGATTCGCATCTTCAAAGTGGCACAACTAGCGCTACACTTATGCTCCATCTTTCGGATGTGTAAGTATGCCTACCAAATTTCTTTGATTTCCGTCTTGGTGATGGGATTTTTATTCCCATCACCTAGAAGATAAATGGAACAAAATGAAGTTATGTGATTAAAAGATATGCCTAGTTCAAAGCAAACTATTTCAAGCTAGTTGAATTTAGGTTTTAATAGTAAGGTAAAGATTATAATAAAAGCAGCTCTGAATGAAATCCATGATATAACTGAGAGAAACAGATGGACAACTATGAAACTTTTCTAATGCAAATGATTAGGGATACCATACCCCAAAGAATAAATGCTACTAGTAAATCATCGTAATAAGTTGAGTGTGAATTATATTAAAAAGATCTAGTCAGCTAAAATGTCTAGAAAATTATAGCCAAAATTTCATAAATGAATTTGAAAAAATCAGGGCTCTCGTTTGAAGAGGAAGCCGGACAAGCTCGCAGATAGCAAAAGAGAAACATTATTTTCAGTGAAAGTAAAGAAGTTCTGATGGTTCTATCCGCGACTATATTAATACCTTGGGGACTCTTCTGGGGAAAAATGACTTCAATTCAACCAACTTTCGTGAGCCAAGAAAGCGTGATTATGTAAATGAAGTATATTATATAAATTCTATTTTCGCGAGTTTGTGAGTAGACAAGTGGGAATTGGCAAGTAGGAGTTAGCATAGAGTCTGCGAGTTACTTTGTTAGTTGAAGATTGAAAGATAGTGGAATTATTAAGAGGTCGTGGAGTTGTCTAGGAAAACGGATTACACCAGTGAATCCAACGTCATTGATCAATCCCGATAAAGATCACCTACAAGATTCCTGTGTAGGATCCGATGCATAAAGAGTACAGGTATCATGAGCTTGATTAATTAGAAGTTAGCTTATTAGTGTGCGAAGTAATTATATTTGAGCGTATTTAAGCTATCTTAGATTCAGTTGAGGGTCCGTAGTAGTATCCACGTGTTATAGAATCTCCCCTCCGCGCTCTACTATTTAATCACCTACCTTAATTAGATTGTTGTTGTGTGTGATTGATATTTTGGTAACATTAAATTAATTAGATTGAAATCATGTCTGATGATCATTCCGTTTCTCCCACACACCTAGCCGGGTTTGCAGGTAGACAAGGGGTTTCAGAGACAAGCAGGAACCGACAGGTATTAAAAAGTCGGATGTGAAAATTTGAAAGAAGGAAAAATTTCCATTTTATGTTATATGCGATAGATCCAGAGCAGAACTATCCCGGAGACCTGAGGTGTATGAAACTGTTTAGAACACTTCACTGTATTTTTTGACGAGAGATTTTTATCTGGAATTAAGAAGAAAGCTACACAAAAACTAACGGAAACTTACAAAGACGATATTGAATCTTTTAATTTCGATAGTATGAATTGAATCAGTTTTTACTATTTTTAAAAGAAAGCAGAGATACAATGAAGACCCCCCACTAGAAATTTATCGAGTTGCATGAGGTCTCGGGTAGACCGACAATGAATGCATCATATGAGAGATGTCTTTCAATTTTAAATCGGGTTAAAAATTATTTAAGAAGCACTATGGGATTGAAGACAAACAACATGTCCATATTATAAATAGAACAAGATGTTTTAGACAAAATAGATACAGCAAAAGTAATTGATAATTTTGCAAAAGAGAAATGAAAAAGTAAAGTTGTACTGCAAAATTCTAAGATCTTTATATTAAGTTTTTAAATTTTTTCCAAATACTTTCAAGATTTTTCTTTAGCCTTTGAATTTTATTACTCTAACAATACATTTTATTACTTTGGGGCTTTAAGGTCAGCTAATCTTTTCACTATTGTAGTTTTTCGACCCTTGAACCCATGGGCCTTAAATCTTTTACCGCCAGGGGTCCCCAACTATCTTAATCCGCCTCTGCCTCTGCACGTATCACGAAAATTTCAGAGTTACCCTTGTATTTTATATGACATTCCGAGAATTTTTATATCAGAAACACGTAACATTTTATTATCAACCTTACATCGTACCCTTATGTATCAACCTTACATCGTGGCCCCCAAGATTTTGATCACGCCTCCCTGAATTCAGTTTTTAATCTTTGCACATGTATTTTCAGCATGCATGTAAAAGCAAACAATAACAAAAACTGAATTTATATTTTTGATCAAAATACATGTTCTAGTAGAGCTTTGTCGTTGGGACAGTTTAATGAGCTAGTCCAGGATGGCACACCTTTCAACTTTTCCACGAGGATCTCTCAAAGTCTGTAAAAGAGGAAATCTTAAAAAGAAAACGAGAGGTCTTTACGGACCCCTTAGTAAAGCACTGAGGACTCCCTGAGATCCACGGACCACAGTAAATTGTGTGAATTGAGTAAATTAATCTCTAAGGAAAGAACGATTTAACAAATAAAATAGTGAAGTCGAATAAATAAATATAGTTGAATTATTCGGTATTTCTAAGTACATCTGTCATCAATCAAATAATAAATATTATCTTCGAAACCTCTGTGGAAGATGAATTCCACAAAGCTCGTTCACAATGAATCTCAACAGGAAAAGGAAAATGCCCACCAAATTTCAAGTCTATAAGTTTAATAGTTCAAAAGCAGGAATTTTTATCAATAACGACCCCGCAATCCCCCTAAGGAGTCATTTCTACCAAAACCCGTTCTCAAGGCTCTATCACACACACACCAATTTGGAGCAACCATTTAGGACAATTTTTCACTCAGATGAGGGTGAAGGGTTGCCGTGAACAAAATGACATGCTCTGACGTCAGCCACGCTCTATCTCTACATTAAAAAATTACTCGCCGATTTTTCTTCTTCGGAAAACGAACATCCAATATTATTTCTTTTATTTCGCTCGCGCTTTTGTTGACGAGCGTTAACAGAAATGCAGCCCCATTCTGTTTAAAATATTATACACCGCTAAAATATTATACACGATTAAAATATTATTCGCCATATCTGATGCGTTTGATTAAACCGAAGCTGCCATCTTGTTTGTGACGTTGGGCATCAAAGAGCCCAATTGGCTAGAATTTTAAGCAACTTTTATTTGGAACAATTTTTTCAATTCACTGGAGAAAAGTTGTTCGGAGCCGTTGCTATGGCAATTAGGTATAAATTGTTCGAAATTGGTTGCTTACAAGGAAAATTGTTCCAAATGCGTGTACGTGTGATACGGTCTTTAGTGGATCTTTCCTCAACAAAAGTACATGCCTACCAAATTTCAAGTCTATAGATCTAATAGTTTAGGAAATCTCGTAGGGAGTTAAGAGCTTGTCTCCTATATATCGAAATGTGAATGTTATGAATATACAATGTATTTAGTTTTAATAGTCTTCTGGTGGGAAAAAAATGGTTTTGAATCTGACAACGCCGTGGGACTTAGAATATAGATCGATATTGTAGTTTATAAATTAAGTATATGATAACTTATTATATAAAATCAAATTGAAATAATACATAGAAATAAAGCGAAAGAAGCTGTAAATCATGTTAATAAGGATGATTACATGGTGTGTTACATGTAAATGCCTGTTTTTAAGTGGGATCTGGATCATATTTTCAAGACCCTCATAACGTAAGTCTTCTTTATGATAATTTGGTCGTGAAAAAAAACTTCTCAGTTTCATAAATGTTTTCCATTTTGACTTAAATATTTTTCAAGCAATTATTAAAATGAAATGAGTTTTCTATAAGCGGGACTCCACTCGTATTTTGTGCATATAAAATATTGTAATGGATGGGCTATCCCATCCATTAGTGTGCGAGAGTTAGAAGTAAAAGTAGCCATAGACAAAACAACACAATTTATTTACTATTCTCAACAACGACACAAATTACACAACCTAAATTAAGAAATGCATCAATTGATAAATATGGGAGCAATTATGTAGACGAGATAACGGGAGAAATAATAAATCGGTTCACTTACACTTAGCACTTCCAGGCAATACACCTTCTTATATTTGAAGATAATTTCTAAAGTAATCCAATCCAATCGGACCGAATCCAATTTAACAACTAATTGACCAAATCATCATTCTTAATATTAATCAAATAACCTACGAAGAGCTCTCGTCTAGTTTTACGTTATCTAAAGTTAACCTTCACGCTTTCCCTTAGCTTCTAAAATCTCTCTCTCAAACCCGAAAGCTAATACTTAAATACATGACATAATTTACATAGACCACGTCTTCTTCTTCGGGAAGAAGTTTTCAATTAAATAATATTCAAAGAAAGTTTTTCCCCCAAGAGTATTGTTAGGAAAAACGCGGATAGGCTCGTTACAATGTTTATATTCACTGTATGAAAATTTAATGACATAAATATATCCGGTTCAATATTTTGCTCCCTCATTTAATCTTCATATCGATAAAAACAACTTAAGTTATATGAAAAACGTATTTATTGAGTTTTTATGTTCATGACTAATATGATTTTTGTAACTATAATCCCACTAACATGGCTACCATACCTAAAAAAGGGCCCCTAGAGAAATTTTGGGATACGGGGCCCACTCAGAACTAGCTACGCCAGTGGTCTTAAGGTTAAAATAATAAGTTGAGATTATTGACTTATTTGTTCTGACAAAAGAAAAAAAAAGGATTTTTGTAGTTACTGTTAAATTGTAAGTATTAGTCATGTGACAGCAAAATTAGACTGTTTGTCAAATTTGCATTTCGAAGCTGGAGTAAGGCTGTTAGCCTCAAAATATTGAGCCAAGGTCAAATGACGGACGCATGGCACTGAAAATCTCCAAATTACTAGACCACAACAATGCGAAAAATTTTAGCCTCGACAGAGAGAGATTTCGGCTTTTCCACCCGGCGGTTCTTCAGTGGTAACAGGATTCAAACCAACGACTCGACAGAAACAAAGCCGCTCAAAAATTTACGAACAAGGATACCGCTGTACAAAATATCGTAACTTCTAATTAAAGGAAGGAATTTATGAAAATCGCTAAAGCTGTTAAAAATGGGGAACATCATTAGTAAATGCGTTTCTATTTCGTATAATAAAATGAAAAGATAACAAGACTAAACTATACAACTAACAAAGCTAGAGGATAGAAACCAGATTTTAAGACACATAACTATAAAAAAAATGGTATAAATGTATATTGTTCAAGATTTAAATAAACGTATTATAGCAGGAAACAGAGTTAGAATTTTAAAAGGGAAGAAACCAAAAGAGTCAATGGACTAAAATGGAGACCTATTATGATTTCTAAAGCTGCTGCTGAATTAGGACCAGCAAATTCGGGTTAAGTATACTTTACGGATCAACCTTCCCCGTACAGAAAAAATTTTCGACATATTTGAAAAAACAGAGCCATATTGAAAGTTAGGTCTGTATTTTGCAACAGACAGAAAAATAAAATAAAATAAATTATGAAAGGAAACACACACACACATATATAAATAAAGGGACAGTAAAAAATATATAACAGAAGACGCTTTATACTTTTTTTTTTTAACATTTATAAACCCCGTGCACCACCGAACGTATAACACGGGGGTAAACAACACAGACAGAAGAAAGGATTACAACACAAACATCCATGCCTTCTCCGGGATTCGAACCCAGCTTTATACTATTCAGATGAAAATTTTTCTGTAGATTGTGATGGGTCTACACGCGTCCTTCTACTAACCCTCTTGGGAAATCTTTGGGCTATCAATCACAATCAACCCTTTGGAAGAAGAAATCGTAATATGCAGATTAGGTCAGTTATATTTGGTATAGGTTTGCTAACTAGTGGGTAAGATAGAGGAGAATAGATTAATAGACGGAGTTGCCTGGAGATTGAAAAATTGAGAAGCTGACGGTAAGGAAAGATATCTACCAATCAGGTATTAGTTATACTGATAGCGGGTTTCGGGCTTTAAATTGTTAAAGATATTTAAGTGATGATTGGTCACATAGCTACATTGTAAATCAAATTTAAGAATAATTGATTGATCCATAAAAGGTAGATCAATTTAATAGAAGTCTTCTCAGAATTCGCGCCTCTCGTAGCAAAATTCCCTCTGCTTTTTCTAGGAACATCTCTTGATTGATTACTTGAATTGTGTCTGTGATAATTAGTGTGCTGAATAAATAGTTAAAGAGTATTATGTCGAGTCGTCCTTCACTTCCTCCCACACCTCTAGTCGGGTCCGAGAGTGGGTTTAGAGTGTTACAAGATAAAATAGAATATAACTCTTCCCACCGATAAATTCTCCCGTTTCTTAAAAGTAACGATGTGTGTGTGGGGGGGGGGATATACCATTAAAGGTACAAAAAGTACCAATTTTCCAAAAGATTTTAGAAAATTAATACGGAATGTTCGAAACATTTTTTTAAGCAAACCACATTGAAATCTGACAGTAATTATTGTCTGATCAGTGAAAAAAACGTAAATGTCAACAGAGACTTGTCTCTTGAAAATAATACAAGCATAATTTTCGTTAATTTCTGTTTAGCTTTGGTTGGTATAGATTACTTGTTTTGTTAACATCGCGCTTCGGAAGCAACGCGAAGTTTACTGACGACGAGCCTCGTAATTTTAAACAATAGTCAAGTGATGAGGGCGACACCTGAGTTGGCATTCCACTCTGCAAATTCTGTTCAGCTTTGGAATGTAGTATATTAAAAAAAAATTTATATGACACATGGGGTTGTATAACGTCATAATAGTTTAGCAAATGATGAAGCGATGATTTACATCTACACAGTTGGTGCTACTTCGTGAAGTACAGTGGATTCCGGATAATTCAAAGTTGGAGGAAATAAAAAACTTCGAATTATCAAGAGGGTAGGAAAAAACTCCCAAAATACACGAAGAGAAATTTTTTTCTAACACATTAAATTTGAAACTATATAATAATACAACGATTGTACATATATATAAGATTATTTTAAAGTATTTTTAAAAAACCCATATTATGTATATAGAAGTTAAAAGTCAAGTATTATATAAAAGAATACATTTATGTATTAAAGACAATTATTCAAATAAAACATGCTGTACATAATTTTTATTTTAACGAAAAAATCTGTTATCGGTTTCCTCAGACACTGTCTCCAACACCATTGGTTCTTCAAGGCAGGGTTCAGTCCAACCCATGCCCTTTTTGGGCCACATGCCATAAGTCACACAGATGAGTCATAAATCGCCATATCACTCCGTCGCAAAATGCACAATCCTACTCATCTCTTCTTCACAATAGCGAATCATCCTTTCTGAATACATGTGTAACAAGACCAAATATTAAACGAGAGACATGGACGGCTGACAACAAGTGCGGTTGGTCTATTGTCCCCTTGCAAAGCAATAAAAGTGTCTTTTTGCTTAAGGAATTGGTAAACACAAACAAGGGATGGCCGACAGACGGTTCATCAAAGGGGTGACACGCAGAGACAATACAACACAAAACATGTAAGCTCCAACCTGTTTGCTATAGGACTCTATATGATAGTGAGTGTTCGAATTGTCGAGAGTTTTATAAGATATGGCGTGTAATAATTATCACGTGTTGTAATCTGACCAGCCGCAGATTTTGCTTCGAAGTATTGAGTGTACCAAAACGTATTGTTTTAGTTCGAAGCATCTAGTTTTTCTAGGGGCTGAGCATATACTTTGAATTAGCGAGAGGTTCGTATAATCGAAAGTTTGAATTAGTGAGAGTCGACTGTATTTGCTAGAATGCAAAATCACACACAAAAAGAAAAAAATACAGTTTCCAGAAAGTATTGTATCCATCACTATTATGAATGCAATTCAATCTTTGGTAATAGAGTTATCATCACATCTATTTACAGAAAAGCATTTGGGACTTCAAAAGAATCTTTCAGTTTTGCAGTTTGGAAGTACTAACCAAAAATATCAGGATCTTCCAAAACAGTTGAGTAAACAGAGTGAGACAGAGGAAATCAGAGTGATATTTATTCATGAATAACTACCGACTAGACATTGTAAAACGTCTGAGTTTTGAATTAAGAGCATTTTTCTGCTTTTCAGGTTGGCAATGCGCAAATAAAGGAAATCAGAAATTTCAAGTTATTACATGGTCACGATCCTTTTTAGAATTCTTGTATTCAGTAAGACCCCGCTTAACGTGGGGTATACGTCCCATCAAAGTAGAGCGTAATATGAAACAGCGTTAAACGAGGTTATCTCATCATGTAAATAATGAGGTTAGGGGAAGATGGATAGAAAATTGATCAGGTATTTTACCATTAAATTTTTTCATTATGTTTTTATAAAAATAAACGAAAATTTATTTCTTACCAATTTAAAAATTTAATAAACGAATATACATATAAAAACAAGTAAAATTCACACCACTTAACACTGTGGGAGATTAGAACCCGCGACCTATAGATTCGTAGGCACGTAACATACCACAAGACAAAAGTGTTCTCTGTTACTGGCTTATTTTAGCTACCACCACAGTACTCCCCTACCAGTGAGTCGGTGAATAGGCAGACGAAAGAGATATTTTGTTGAAATGGCGAGCATGTGAGTTACTGTTGCGTCAAGTGAGTCTGACGACTTTGGTTGCCGCGTCAAGTGAATCTGACGACATTGCTTGCTCCTCTTGCGAGTAGATGACGTCACGACACATTAGAAGGTTTGCGTTTTTCTTTTCAGCCATCACCAATGTCGGAGATTAGAACCCGCGACCTATGAATTCGTAAGCACGGAACATACCCCTAGACAAAAGTGATCACCCTGTCTGGAGGCTGTTACTCGCTTATTTTAGCTACTACCACAACCCCAAAGAAAACTTTTTGCCGAACCGTGCATTATTGCGTGGGCAGATATTTTGCTTCTTAGAAATTAACTGCTTGTTAGAGCTCTGTCTGTTCACCATTGTGTATGCTACTTTTGTCTCGCGTTATTAAAAAGTTATTCTAAAATAAAGCAGTGAGTGTCGCTTGATGGATTAATTAGACTTACTAGATAAGATTAGAATATATATAATATTCAAAAATTAGTTTCATACAAAATGAACCACCGATGCAAAGAAAAACTTAGGAGTTTAGAAACAATAGATACCAGAACGAACCTTTTAATGACCCACAGCCACCCATGATAAAAACTAAAAATCACAATATTCGTCACTATAGCAATCGCTATATATTATACAAATTTATACTTGCAATAACTTCAACAAATGTTTGAATCGATAAATAATGCTTTCGTATAACACCGCAGGAAAGAAGATACACAGATAAACTGTTTCCGATATCGGGAAGCCTAAAGATGCGTGCAATTTCGCGGAATCCCACAATTCAAATAAAAGATCGTTAAACCGAAACAGCACTAATCGAAACAGCGTTAAGCGGGTCTTACTGAAATTTTTTTCTTTTTTTTTATATATTATAGTTGTAAGTTGGGAGATGAATAAAGGTGTAAGAAATGTCTTTATCGGTTCCTTCCGTTTCTCCACGCTATTTCTATCATTCTTAATGTGCGTTACATATACATTTTTTATTTCCTACTCAAAGCAAGATGGAGGAAGATTTTATTTCTTTGCTACTTAGCAAATATAGTAAGGAAAACTGTGCTTTGGTAAACAGAAATTCCAAGAAAAGTCGCTGATTGTAGAGTAATAACTTCCTTATATTTTGAATTAGCTGTTTGCTTTAAATGTCAACAGAAATTCATTACTTGATAATACATCTTAGTACTTTTATAAAACGATTTTAGCACTGATAGACTTTGCGATGGTTCATTAGTCTTTTCTGAAACAAGGTACAAACAATCGCACGTTTTCCAAGATTTTCAGAATTTCGTTATTTTGAGAGGGGGATCACATTCTATATAAACAGGGTTTTTAAATTTTTACAAAAGAAAAATATGACTGCAATCGTCAACTTGCTACTCCTTGTTTTAAAATCACTTTATTCTGCTGCTTTATGAAAAATTGTAAACACTTTTTAAGTCCACCAAAATTTTATTTTATAAGCAACTCCATTAACAAGAAACTATCCTCTATTAAAAGATTATCAATCAATGAACAAAATGAGAAAGTTAAAAAACTGAGAATAAATTAGATTTTATATATTCTGATAATATATTTGAAATCTACTTTATATATTTATTAACATTAAAAACATTTATATATTAATAAATTTTTAAAAAATTTAATTGTAAAGAAATTTTTAAAGTTTGATTATTACAAAATTGAGAAGCTGATTTAAGTATTACACATTTTTAGCATATATTTTTAATTGTATAAATTCATATAATTTTAGTTTAATGGCATGTGTAAGATGGATAACTGTATTTACTTGAAGGAGAATTCTGCAGGGTGTTCCAGGAATATTGAGACAAACTTTAAGAGGTGGGTGGTCATCACAAGGATTCAGATTTGCAAAGTAACCCATGATCGGAAACATCATGGGAAAGTAGTATGACAGGTACGAGAAACGAAGAGACACAAGATTGAGATTATCTGAAATATTTATTGGTCAGAGATATAACATGTGATTTGGCGGTACTCTTTGAAGATGGAATGTGTGTAAGCAGTAGCGCACACATGAACTTTTTAAGGGGGGGGGGGGTCCAGAGTCGAAAGCCCACTTTTCTCGTACCATGCTCCAACATATTTTTTCGATTTTTTGTCGATTTTCGGGAAGAAAAAACAGTAAAAAATTCATTAATGAATAATTAGCATTAATTATTAATAACAAATATTACATTTTACGTACTATATACATAGGATTATGATCAATCGAAAAAATCAAGGGCTTTGGGGGTCTGAATCCGAGGACCCTCCCCCTTATGTGTGCGCCACTGAGTGTAAGTCTTCAAGTTGCAGAACACGATGTGAACACTACTCCGATATCCTTTTAACCCTCTGAGTGTTCGTCCTTGTCCTGAAAAATCATTCCGAAAGCGTTTACTTCTTTTTTGAGAATTCCTTCGAAAGTGCAACACATTTAATTCCTTTCCCCTTTAAAGAACGCGGGAGGTCTACAGGGGAAGATTTTATTACTCAGTTCGGCCTCTTTGTTGCTTTAAAACCGGGATAAAACTCGTTCACAGCTGTGACGTTGCCTTGCGCGAATTTTGGGTGGAAACAGCGGGTCCACGTGGTTGTTTGATCGGTTAGGTCACAATAAAAGTGAAGAGTTTAAAAAAAATAAAAACTCGAAAGAAAGAAACTTGTTACAAAAGTTGAAAAATACTTGTTTATTTTAAACAAAACAAAATTTAAAAAAATTAATTTAAGAAAAATAAACTATTTTGGACTAACGATTTGAGCCAGGAAAAAGTACCTTGTACTTATTGTGGAATATGAGACTAAGAAAACACAAATACATCGTAATGTTTTTTTAAAAAGTAACTATGTAAAAAAGAGTAAAAGTGACCACCTCTCTCTCTCTTTTTAAACAATAAGAGAATATATAAAGTATCGTTACATACGACGATTATGTTTATGAAATGAAATCAATCTTCCTCTATTCAATTATATTTTAAATTTAAAGTAACATAAAGAGGGATTTCAATGCTTTTAATTTATATATATTTTAATCCTATAAATGATGTTTTTATGTTAAATTAATTTTTCGGAAAAAATCTAAATTTTATTTCATAGTCAAACAACTTGTACTAAGCAAAAATACCTTCTTTACATAAGCATTTGTGACGGAGCAAAAAGCAAATTTTTTATTTTTATTTTAATGGGAATATATTTTTCTTCGAAATGTAAAAGTATTTCTAACCATTTTCTAATAAAATTTAATTTTTATTTTTCTGTTTCTTTAGTGTTAAACGGAAAATTCACCGATAAATACAACTTTCACACAATTCAATCATTACAAATTCTAATGAGAGAAAAACTTCTCCCAATTAATTTTGTCTTTCAAAACAGTACACTTAAAACAATTTTGCTCAGTGAAGCTAACCGACAATTCCGCAGTGTATTCATATTATTTTTTTTTAAAAAAAATAACATTCAGAAATGCTGTATTTAATTTTTTGAGTATAAAAAAATAATGCCTGCTGTGGAAAAGACAGAGAATGAGATGTGATGTATGTTTTGAAAGAATGTTTTCGCACATGTAGAGTATTTTTGAAAATTTAAATATCACCAAAGCTGATCATATGATTGTAAATGAGTCTTATTTTAGAATGTGAGCTGTGGGGTATCAAAATAAAACATTTTACTTTTAAATAGCCAAGGAGTTTATACTCAATATCCTCTTCAAAAAATTGCTTACAACTTTTATTCAAATTGTAAAGAAACTGAAATATAAATATCCGACTTACTCCAGTCAAAAATATTCATATTATGTGAAAATACTGTTCCTCCACTTATTTAAGTACATTTATAAGCTATAGCCCAAAGCAATATTTTATTTTTATAAACGAGGCACAAAAATTCAGTTATAAAAATATATTTTTCATTTTAGAACATATAAACCGTACACGGATTGTAAGACCATTTCTAAAATACTGAGAGTTTTTAGAGGAACAAAAACATATAATTTTGGGTAGTTCAAAATTTTAATACAATACGCAAATTTATATATTATTAAGCAAATACATTTGACAAGAAAAAAGTAATTTATTTAAATCTTGTATTGCATGAAAAAAATATAAATCAAAGATCTTTCTGAAATAAACACAATTGAAGGGAAAATGTTTAATTTGCAATTGATAGCATATAAACGTTTCTGTTAGAGGTATCCCCGAAGTGACGCAATCCTATTCGGTAAAAAATAAAACTTATTGCTGGAATCATACAATTTCCTAATGAATGGGTGAATCCGAATATTTTTTTCATGTAAACTGTTTGGACGGAAATGGCTAAATAGGAACATTTAATAATTTGCAGAAATTAAAATTAACCGTTATAGTTTATATAACTTCTTAAGATTACAAAAGGTGTATTTCGGAAGCACAAGTTTTAATAGGAGTACGGCTTACGAAAAGTAGAACAAATATATCTGAAGGACTATGGTTTGTTACCTTAAATATTGTGGAACACAACAAAGTATATTGGAAATCAATTCCCCAATTCGTGTTAATAAAAATGTATGAAAAAACTGCAAGACTTATTTTTGTATTTGTAATTATTATAATTTTTCATTCCTGTGTTTTAGCTTGTCAGTATTGCTTCTACTTAAAAATTTATTGTATATTCATCAAATATTTCAGCATAATTTTTGCTCTTAACATACAGTTTTAACCGAAATGCATTAAAATGCTTAAGATTCTTATGTTAAAATTTTAATTTAATATTTTATTCGAAGAATTGTTAGTACTTATGGTAAATAATTTTAACTGAGTATGTGCACGATACATAAATATTTTTTTCTGAAATTTCAAATACAATTTCTAATATAAAATTCCTAGTTTTGTATGAAAATCTGGATATTTTCTGAATGTTAATTATAATAGATATCCAGATTTTAATTACTTGTTCTTCAGTTAGCTTTAAAAAAATAAATATTTAGAAATTTTGCATAACAAATATGTTCAAAAAAATTCTTTAAATTGATCTTTATATTTATTTATATGCGTAAATGTCAACTGTAAATGCATCCGAATATTTTTAATTACTATTTATTCAAATATTCAAGGTTAAAAAAATGAATTGGTATAAAAAACCCCTCATTCATGTTTTCTCTGAAGTAAACTGAAACTCAAGCATTTTTTTTTAATTCAAATATAATTTGGTGTATTGTAACAATACGCACCCTGAACATCTGGCTTTAAAATTTAAAAAAAAATAATGGATCTGAATTAGTTTTTCCATTATTATTTTTATGAAAGCTTAAGAATTTTTTACAAATAATTTGATGCAAAAGTTTAGAAATTATTCATTTTTAGTAGTTGGAAAGTTTAAAAGGTTTTAAATTTTGAAGCGTTCGGTTTCTTATTAACTTTTTTGACACCTTATAATGAAATAATCATGGTTTAAAAACTGAAAACATTGGTTAAGAGAAGAAAAATGAAGCAATTAAATATAGTTCTAGATATTATATAGAGATTTATATAGTTTAAAAACTTAATTTTTCATTTCATCATTTTAAGATGAAGAAAATAATACGAGTTAATCAAGCAAAGAGAATATACTTAAAAAGTTATTTGTCCAACTATATAAAATAGCAGATTACAGTCCCAACTTATTAAAACTTCAAATTAATATAAAATCAAAAGTGAGTTATATAATATTTTATTTATACGTTGGAACATTTTTCAAAACTTGAAAAAAAAAGTTAAATTGCTAAAAGTACAAAAAGAATTTATTTAATTCAAGCGCAATAATATCTCAAATGAAGCTAAATTATAAACTACTTATAGTTCATTCACTAAGGGGTCTAAAGAAATTCTTCCCAACTTTTTTGGGGTCAGGGTCAAAACGCAGGGTTCCCCGAGAGCAATAAAACTTCCTGTCAGTGACCATTGTGTCGTCACAACCCTCCCTAATTATCTTTCATGGTGTTAAACCATAAAAGAGGGGAAAGGATTTCAGAAAACACGGCCTTCCCGCTTTTGAAGCACTCTCTTGAAGTCAGAAAAGACGTGTGGTGCGTTTTCGAAGCATCTCTAGACGTGCGGAAAAAGACGTTCAAACCGCTAAGAGGTTAAGG
>BMAO01000989.1:0-22352 GCA_019973975.1 Trichonephila clavata | reverse complement strand
TTAATTTATATTACTTGTTTTTATTATTTTCTTTGAAAGGATTCGAATGTCTACAAAATGCATAAACACATTCAAAACATAAAATATTTATCTAAATAGTGACATAATTCATCAATTTTACTTTAAAAAATTACTTATATAAATTCTTGATTCGAAAGTTATACGAGTCTTTAGACGCGATACTTTACACATGTGATGATTTAAAAATGCACTAAAAACAATATCTTATTTAATTATTTCCAAATTTATATTACCTTTCTCACATTAAAAGGTGTAATTATGTTTCCGATTCACTGATTAAATTCTCTGCCATGTCTGTAATTTTATTTTATGAATTATTCTTTTATATACATTTCTTATTGTATACTGCGAGATTAAAAGCCAAAGAACAATTTCAATGAAACGGATCTCTCGTCTCGAAACTAAATGTATTCAGTAAGTGCACGAATACATCCACCGTTTAAAATAAACGCAGGAAAACATTCATTAGAAGAATAATCGTAAGCGCGAATTTAAAAACATTCATTTACTGTTGCCATCTGCAAACACCGAATACCGAACATTTTTCCGATTTAATGAAGCGCGTAATCGTCCGAAAACTTTCCCATCAAATGTTTATAATTATTTCTTTTCGATGGCAATGCTTTTCAGTTTCTGTTGAACTGTTGTTACTAATTAACTACGCGCGCATCGCAGTATCAAATTTGTTTTGTTTCGAATGTTTTATCTTTTATTCGTTCTTCTCTTTTCTCTTTTGTTCTGTTTGCAGCTGACGGAAATAAAACTAAAAACCCTTTATTTGATTTTATTTGAATTGTGTTCGTTATTGTCATTTCTAAAAAAAATAAGACGAAACAATTAATGCAGCGTTGCGTTAATATAGTTTAGTTCATGATAAATTCTTTAAGATATAGATGATTGTAAATTAAATGTTTAATTAATATTTGCATGATTTTCAGATGAGTTATGATATCTAATTATGAATTAGAATTATCTCTTGTAATTACCACAATAAGTTGGAGAGTTTCGAAATGATTTTCATTTGTTATTAATATTTCGAAAGATATTATAAAATTAATCGAACTGCCTGTGTTTCAAGTAACGGGAATTACAATATGCGATTTGAAACATTTAGATTTTATAACTTTGCATTAAACTAGTTTTTATGTTTATTAAATTATTAATGAGTTTCATATATATATATATATATAATCTACTATTTTTTGCCATTTTCTTAAAACTTTTAAGCCGCATTCACACTAAGGCAGTCAGCGTGAAGCGTCTAGCCAATCAGAGACTTCATCTCAAGCAGTCGAAGTTGTGATCGCGACTATTTTTTTAACTTAAAAAAGATTTAACTTCGGGCGTTTGAGCGTGTATAGTTTATTTACGTGTCGCACACTCAACCAATCACGGATGAATATGCTTTTGTAAACAATTGGAATTATATGAATAAAAGTAAATTCTTCAAAAAGCTACATTTAATCAATTAATTTTATTGATTATAGTTAAACTATCGCCTTGTCATCCAAAACAATCGTGTGCATAAAATTTCAACTCAATCGAGTGCTTTAAAACGTGAGAAAAAAAACTTTTAAAAATTTGACACAAGTCGCCAAAATGTCACTTAATTGCCAAAAATGATGCCAACGTGGCTATATCTGTAACTCTCTGAATAATTATTTTTGTACATTAATTTTCATTATTTATAATTAAATTACTGTATTGTCACCCAAAACAATCGTGTATAGACAATTTCAGCTCAATTGAGCACTTTAAAATGTGAGAAAAAGGTTTTGACCCAAGCCGCGCTCTAAAATGGTCACTATGTCGCCTAAAATGATGCCAACATGGCTGTATCTGTAATTCTTCGAATAATAAGTTTTAATCACTTAATTTTTTATTAATTATTTTAAAGTTTTGACCACGACGTAGTTACAATTGGAAAGAAGAAAACCGATTAATTAATAATAAAAGCGTGAGAAAAAATGCTTGGAAGAAAATTAATACTTCCTTTTCTTGTAATTATTTATTTACATTATATTTATTCTTGACTCTTGAAAAAATTGATAATAGGTCGTTTGTTATGGCACAATTGTGTTACAAAATACATTCAAAATAAAAAAAAACTATTTAATATTTTCTTATATTTGTGTAGAAATCTGTATAACTGGCATAAAAAAAATTTTGAAGCATTTTTTAAAAATAAATTCCATAATAAGAATTCCTTCTTGCAATTCAGAACATCAAAAACACCTTAGAATTATAAATAACTATTTCAAAAAACTTCCTTGATGCTGAAGAAAATATGCTCTAGGGTTAATTTACATATTTTAATACATTCAAAAATGATAAATTGTACATTAAATAAAGTGTATTTCAGATTTATACTCGCATGAAAATATTCTGCATTTTTTTGATTTTGTTATTACTTAAGTTTTGTAAGAAATGCCATCTTATAGTTTTTATAATCATAAAACTTAATAGTTTTTATAATCATAATTTTCGAGCATGTATCTAGATCAGAGTTTCTTAACTGTATGTGCCAAGAGAGACTATTGTGACAGAAGAATTTTTTTACAATTAAAAGTGCATGAGTTTAGTAGCTTTGAAAATAGTATATGTAATTACATCAACATTTACTCAAGATGGATATTTTTTTTTAGTTTTCCTGCTATATATTATTTGATATTATTTTTTTGCCCAGTTGTAATTGACATAGATTGAAATTGGCTTTCTTGAAATCAAAAGATGTGTGAAATAATCCAATCTGTACATTTTTTTGAGATTGCATTACTGCGAACTAATAAAAAATATTTCCTTCAGTAAGTAATGATGTCAGATATTTAATTAAATCTTTTGATAAATATATATTAGTAACATATACATCTGTCACATTTTTTTTTGTGTTCATATGTGCAACCAACAAAAAAGAATGATAAACACAGGTCACATTGTGTTGAGCTTATTAACTCTTTCATCATTGGTGGTACATATGTTGTACCACTAGTTCTTATTTGTTTATTGTGTGGTGGTTCATAAGATGCACCACTTGTTTCAATGCCTCAGAAATTGATGCTAGGGGGTACATTCTCTGAACCACCACAGAAGTCAAATCCTAGCAGTTACTCAAGTTTCCAACAGATGTCAGAAGCTAATTGCATGTAATGGGTTTATGCAGTAGTTCATTCTTTGATCAGCTGTGAGTCTGTTGAGAGGTATTTTTTGGAAATGACTGTTGTGTATTTTTATGTGTAAATAAAAATGATTCTTGTGATATTTGATACAAATCAGGTAAGTATATATATTATGTAACTAAATGAGTCAGTATTACAATTATTAGTACCTCATATGTGCATTGCTAGTATGAAAATATGAGAGCCCAAAAAATGTACCACCACGCTATTGAAGAAATACAAAATGCATTTTGCTTATTTTTTCTCAATAATGGACATGTTTATTGTGCCAGATATTGTGTTTTTGTTGTTGTTAGTTACATTTTTTTAAAAATAATATAATATTTATTAAATAATAATACATACAAAATTACACAAATGGCCTAAATGAGCTATAGCTCGTGTTCAGGGAAAAATAAATACAACTAATACACTTATTATATATGTTGACTAAATAAAAACTAAGTAAAATAAAATAATGTATAGAATAGAATATTTAAAATTAAAACAAACATTAGGTAAATTAGAACCAAACTAAAATTAAGCTTACAAGAGAGATTATATTAGGAAAAACTGAAAATGTTTTAATTTATGGGATGAATAACAGTATAAGATGAAGAGTATTTATTTTCCCAAATTTGTACAGAATGGAGTTGTGTCTGCAAAGTTCCATTGTTCGTAGGGAAGAAAAAATAAAGTTTTCAGAACTATCATGCTGCTTGAAGTGTGGTGGTATAAAATATGTTCCTATTTTTTAAAACTTTAGACACCCTTTATTTGAAAAAAAAAAATGTTTAATATTATGTACCAGCTTTTGTTCAATAATTATAGTTTAGTGAAGTTTATCTAAAATATTTGTAATTATTTCCCTCTAGTGCATTATTTTTATCAAAAATTCAGCACATGAAAGAGTTAATTATGTATCCATACCTAATAGAAACATGCATCATTAGCAGTGTAATAATGCATGTTAAGAAAAATTAATTTGTGTTTTTAATTTGATTCCCATCACAAAATAATGTTTTTTTAAATCTGTTACGCAACAAAAATTTAGTGTTTCACCAATACAGCAAGTAAAAGAAGTTGCTTTAAACATTCTTATTTAAATATTATAAATAAACATCTGTAAGAGCATCAAAAATTTCAGAAGTAATTTATTTACATTAGAAGAAATTTGTATAAACCTCAGAGTTAAAGCCAATCTATCCTTTGGTTCAATACTATCTCTATAATATCCATTTTAGATATAATTGGCCCAACTATTGATAGTAAATTATCGAAAAGCTGCGGCGAGACATTGGAAAAAAATTCAAATAGCTTTCTGTGTCTGAGACTCGCATCTCATCTATTAGCATAGATGTTGGCATTAATCGTTTTTTTTTTAAATACGTCGAACACTATTGTTTCTTTTCCTCCCTTTTTAATGCTAACAAAATTGCAAAAAATTCTTATTTCTTGCGATCCTTACTTAACAAGTCAGACTTAACTACTTAGTGTGATTTTCAACTTCTTTCTTCAGCGTCACCTAATGAGCAGAAATCCACCGCGAGCGTACGAAAAAGCTTTGGTGTGAATCGATCAACGAAAATATCTCTGATATCTACTTTGATCGCGACGGCGAACGCCTTGGTGTGAATGAGCCTTTACAGTTGTATTTTGCTTTCATATCTCTAATTTTTTTAAAAATCTTTTTATAAGTTAGTTTTATGTAACATATAAAAGAGATATTTTATTTAAATACTAATTAGTGTAATTTTGTCCAAACGATAATTTATTTTCTCGCGAACAGTTATAAACGAAAAAATATTCGTTAATAAAAAAATTCATTTTTTTTAATGGCAAATTAAAAATGAGAAAAAAATAACTAAACAAAATGCCCAGGATATGCATTCGCTCATGGAATAAATAATTATAGAATTGTTATTTGTGTTTTTGGAGCTTTTTAAAGAATAATCTTATTAACATATACATCGGGCTGACAAAATGTAATATATTTATAAATATTATTTAGTAATAATTATATATATTTATATATTTTATAAATATATATTAAAATTTATATATATATATTTATTAATTATATTTATAAAATATATAAATATTGAAAATTTTATAATTTATACATTTATTAATAATTATATTTATAAAATATAAATATTTATGTTTTATAAATATAACTATATTAATAAATAATATTTATAAAAAATATATTATAATAAATATTTAATTACCTTTTCAAAAGTTAAAATATTTTTTATAATATGAAGTATAATATATTATATACAATATTATAATACATAAAATATATTATAATAATTGTTTATAAAAAACTATTTTATAATTAATTTAACAAAAATAATATATATCTTATATTACATATTAATTTAATTGTTTTATATAATCATATAAAATATTTAATATTTTTTTGAGCAAATTTATCTAATTGTAAAAATAATTAAATGAATTTAAAACAAAAAAAATCGTTTGCGTGACTCGAACCGAAGCCTGTGGCATGGTAAACAGTTACTTGACCGACCACACTGCTGTACCATTGATAGACATTCAAACTGAATTGTATAAAAGCTAAGCATGAATTTCGAAGGCTATTTTCTCTGAATTGACTGCCCATTCGGTGGAATTACAATGACGGTTGAAACATCCTAAAGGAGTACTACTATTGCACAAAGTCTCGTCCCGAAATGAATTTCCTTAGTAGTGCCCTCCCCTTGCAAGTGAAAAGACATCTCGAAGTCAAACTGTTATTACAATATGCATGCAAACGAGCGCGAAAACGGTTTCCACTGTTGGTGGTATAGCGCGGCATTTGGCGACGTCTTTTGATTTGACGTTTTAGACGACGGTTTAACACAAAAGTACCAAATAATTTAATCTAGTTATTTCTATTACGTTTCTATGGAAACACATGCATCAGGATTAAATCACTCTCGTGGGATGAAAAATATATTGTTACGTAGATCGGGGTTCCTAGGATTTTATGCAAAATCAGTCGTAAATAACAAGACAGTTCTTTAAGAGCGATGAGTATTTATTGTCGGAAATCAATCCTTGAAATACAGGATTCAACAGCAAAATTCGCAGAATAAATATCAGAAGGATTTCACACCTTCAACAGCACTTATAAACACAATTACCAGTATCTAAAAATACATACATATAAGCTTATTCACAAGCACAGCCGAGCTAATCACGATCAAGGCAAGTTCACTAATCGCTAGTCAAAACCAGACTCACTTTTCGCTGGCTGAAGCCAGACTAACTACTCCCTGGCTGAAACCAGACTGACTGTTGCTACGGATCTACGGATATAATTTCAGGTACATGGGTTTCTGGGAACCCTCAGACCCGTATCTGGCTAGAAAAAGTTCTGTATAGGTCTTGGTTAAGTTGCATTTTCATGCTGGATAGTATGGAGCTTAGCAATTGGACGAGTGGCGGCAGGCCGGTAGGCGGGGCTTCAAGGCGATGATCTTTGGTGGCTCGGTTTTGGAATCCGGTGGAAGAGAGTGTCTTCAAATTTGGATGTAGTAGTGATGAGGATATTGGCTCAAAAAAGGCTGCCCATGGGGGTGTGAGTGTGTGTAATGATGTGTGGTGACGCAATGTCCAGTAGGGGAAAAATTTAAAACAAGTATGAAAAAAGCGACCGGCGGGTTTCTGTGAGGCGGACACCCTCCTTCGCATTGTTGCGGCGAGTATCACTCTATTTATAGCAGAGGCCGAAAGTTCCGGAAAGATGCGCTCGCGCCACAGATCGTGAAATTAGTGGATTTCTCTACTAATTTCTAGAAGAATCCAGAGGGTCCCGAACTCGCCAACATGGTCGCCAATTTAGCCAAGTTGGTCGCCAAAAATGATGCCAACTTGGCTCTATCGCCAATATTTCGTTAAGTTCCCAGTGAATCGCTATTATAACGTAAGGGACGGCGTTGCCTGTGAATATTACAACTTTAACATGAAATAAATATAGCATAGAGTAATATAAATGCATTGCACATCCAAATACAAATTATTTACATTATTTTATACAAAATTCGTAACAATATTATAACCTGTTTTAAAAAATATTGTAAATTTTTAATACTTTTACATTTAAAAGATTTTTTTTGTATTTTATTATGACAATTATGTGAAGGAGGAATAAATGGGATTGAACACATATATTGTATTTCCTTAAATGAACTAATCTTTGTAAAATAAATTCCTCTGGAATTTTTTTTTAAAAAAATCGAATTTCTTGTTTATGTATATGTTGAAGAATAATTATACATTTTAGTTTCAAATTTTGATTCACGATTCCTTGATTTTTGCAACCTATGGTATAAAACTTTATTGCAATGAAGAATTTCCTTTTAGAATCTTTTTTTTTTTTTCCATTGTGAGTGACAGTTAAAAGTTATTTTAGTGTAATTTACCAGAAAATATTTTGCATCATAAAACTGTTATTAAGTAACTGTAGATTGCCCTTTAGTGTTGCGTATTATCAACTGCATAAAACTCTGCACAATCTATCAGGAAAAAGCTCTTATAAAATAATTAAACATTTCCATCGGGATAGGGAAAAAATTGTTTCCAGCAGTTTAAATCTTGAGTTGAAGGTTGCAATCAAACGCTGGATTTAAATTCTATCACGCGTTCCATACATTATCATTTGCCGGAAAAAAAAACAGAAATTTTTTAATCGATAATTGCTTTTACTTTTTTTAGAGCCTAAAATTTCGTTTCATCATTTTTTTTTTCTTTTAGCGCTTAATATTTTTTTAAAACTTGCTTCGTGTTACTCTTTAGTAGGGTGCTTAAACATCTTTTTTTTAGCTTCTAAGTTTTGTGGAATTCTTTTCTTTCGCTGGTCTTCCTTTACATTTTTTCCCTCTTAGATAAAAGAAATGAATTAAAAGTTGTTTTTGTTGTTCCTTTAAACTGTCAGTGCTGATTAATTCAAAAAGTATTTTCAACAGACAAAGCAGATTATGTCCGAAGAAGGGTCGGAATTATACATGTATCGACAACGCATTTTTTAGCAATTAATTTTGGTCATAGACATAGCAATTGCAGTGAAAAATGTCTATAATAAAAATAACTTAATTTATCGCGAGAAAAATATAATCAAATAATTAGAACTGATTAGCGTTAATTAAAATGCATCACTGGTTCAAAAACTAATTCTTTAATAATAGCCTGGCTTTTATAACTTACAATTAAAACTCTCATCTTATATTGCAGCACATTTTTTTACTCTGCTGCCGCTTCATTTCTTCTTTGGAACTTTTTAATAAAAACTGAATTATATTTAAGTATTAGAAGTATTTGCTTTTTTAATTTCTGTAGTTAAAAAATTCATGTGATGTGCTAAGTTAAGTATTTGTATTCATTTTACTATAACGGACAAATGTTTACAATACATAAAGTAAATTTTATTTTTTCTTTGATCATGTAATGAAAAAAACGAAGTTTTGCTGTTGTTGGCTTGTCCACACAAGTAGTGCAGAGAAATAAAATGGCGCAGAAGGTGTCCAAAATGGCCCCTGCAATGTCGAGGACCTTTAACGAATAAAGCAGTCGATGTCCGTGGGGTTTAGCCAATATAATAGGGCAGTTAAGAATAGGATTAGGAGAAAGTTGAATGCCAGGAGGTGAGGACAAGAACTGTAACTTCTTTGCCCATCAGGGGATATTTTCATCCCCTTAAAGTTTCTTGTACGTAGTCTGGCTGCGGTTGTTGAAATTAAGCTGTGGAAGTAAGTACTTAGCTGGATCAACCTCTTCCGTCCAACTGTACCTCGTCACAATTAAAAATCCATTTAAATTTTTTAAAAAAAGAGTCAGCTGCACTGCTCAAGCAGAAAGGCATCCACACCAGGGAAGAGCTTTCGAATTTGGCCAAAACAAGCGACTATCTACACTGATGCATCTTCTGACTGACCTTGATAAAGGTGGCGCTGGAATCTATTTTACTCACCCAAATGGTGAACTTGAATCCTGTAGATTTCCTATGGGTAAAATTTCCTTAAACTTAACATACGAGCTTATGTTCATTAAAGGAGCTTTGGATAACTACCACAGCAGTGCAATTAAGAGTTCCAGTGTTCTCAGACTTCAGATCTGTGCTTCAGGCGATCCTGAAGGACATTTCTCAACTGACCTGGCTTTGAGGAAGACCAACTGCTAAGTGTAATGAACCCAATATCATTACACTTAGCAGTCTGGATCAGTGATGAATTGCGACAGATTGTCGATCGTGGATCTGACCCTTACACATGGATATGATTATCATTCGCACCAAAATAAAAGCGAGGCTAATTACTAAAGATGACTCGCTGCCATTCCACATGCCTCCTTGATGCTCATTTGCGGCACAATTGTAGCTTCTGGAGGTGTTGCCATGGCGTCAAGTACAATTTTCGTAATGGTATCCATGCAAAAATCTTGAAACATGCAGCCATTTTTTAATGGTAGTGACACTTACATTATAATGCTGATAAAACATTAAATGTTCGCATATTGACTCTTCTTGTAGTAGTTGGTGTGCTGCTCACTTACCGGAAAAGTTATCTGATCATTCCTACTCGTAGTCTTGTAGGTCTACCTAAGCCTACTTATCATGAGTGATGACATCCTTGCATCCTATTATGCCAACAGCATTAATCTTTAACATCTAAGTGACCATCATATGGCGCAGAATCCATCGGGATAACCATCCACATTCGTTCAGTACTACAACGCGGCCCTTCTCAAAGGTATTCAATTATTCTTATGGCTGTAGCTTTCTTCTCAAAGGCATTCATAATTTCAGAGTGATTAATTAAACTCAAACATATACTAATTAGAGGCAAAATTACGCGCTTTGGAAGAACCTTTTAAAGGGCCCTTGCTAGTCGGGAAATTCAGGTGTTTGCTGACATCATTGGAGCTGTTATTACTGATATTTCAATCTCGTATCCATATATAATAGAAACCAAAATGTTTCTTAATTAGCATTTGAATATCTTGCCTTCTGAGTGTTGTTTTTTGACAACAAATAATGCATGTAAGTCTATTTATGTAGGGTTAAACAATCCCACTTAATGGTCTTTTAAATTCAAATTATAGGGATGTAATTTTTGTCTAAATCTTGATTGAGAATACTTTTTCTCTGACTGCCAGTCTCGTTTCATTTCGCTAGTTAAAGGATTAATCACTATTTATTGACCGATTTTTTTCACGATTCTTAAAAAAAGAATATCTTAATAGCTTACACGTGTCTTACTTTTCCCTTAAATCCCTTAAGAATTTTTCAAAAATAAATATTTGCTTTCATTCTTACACGTGATTGTAAGAGCTCTATTATTTCTCTATCTGAGAGTATGTGGAAATTTTTCCGTCTGTTTTTTTAGATCTGTATTTTTAGAGGATGGGCGCAATATGGTCACTCTATGTTTAAAATACTTTAATAAATTCCTTTCTACTGGATTATTTCTCTTGTCACTATTATTCCCAAAATGTATGTCTTATACATACATTTTTATGCATATATGTTTTTGATTAAATGAAAAAAAATTCAACTAAATACTAGTTTCTAAATACTTTTTTCCATATTTTTTTCTCAAACTATTATTACTTGAACTTTCAACTAATTCTAATTTCACGTTGATTATTTTAAATCGCAATAAATAAACATTAATATTTGAAACTTTATTGTTAAAAATATCGTAAGCCAGTAATTAAATTCTCTATCTAGTCTCTGGTTCTGCTTTTCGAAGAATATAGTTCCTTTAAATTCTTAAATATCAAATAAGATTTATTATCAAAATTAAAATGGGAGAGGAATTTAAAGGGAGTAATCCTATTTTTGCAAATTAAACTTATTTACAAAATGGAGGAATTCACTGGCTTAAAATTATGCCGTTCATTAGAAGACTAATCATTAACAAGGATTTTAAAACGTTCGTTCGCTGTTGCCAATTTTAAGCATTATCCGATCTAATGAAGCGTGTAATTTAACCTGAAAAATAATGCAGAGAATATGCAGCCTTATTTTTTTTTCAATGCAAACCGTTTCAATTTCCTTTAAAAGAGTTGGAGTTATTTTCTCAGAAATATTGTATTGTTTCAAATGTTCCCATTTTACTAAGAGATATTTATATTACGAAAATCCTTTTTTTGTTGTTATTTCTTTCATTGAGGGATTTAAAGTGAACTAATTCTTAGATTCGATTTCATTTAATTGCCAGAAAATAGTTTTCTTTTTTCGGAATTGTTGTTAGATAAATATTTTAGAGCTTTTAATTTGCTTTACTAAATTGACTGTATCGTTTAAACTGTTAAGGTATCCGAACCCGTTCAGAGTACTTTTTAACAAAATAGCATACCAAAACATTATAAACGCTCTTTTAGGACTCAATACCAATAAATAATACTGTTTATTTAAAATAAACTACCTGAATTTTACACAAATCCCAATTATAAGTGAAATTTTAGCAATATTTTGAAAAATTTCAAAGCAGTTAGTGAAAAAAGTAATAAGCACATATTAGTAAAAATATTACTAAAACAAATTACATTTATCTAGAAAATGTACTAAAATTTTAATTTTTTATTAAAATTTGAAAATTTTAGAGCTGATTGAGTAAACATTATAAGAAATTTTACATTCTTTACGAGACCATTATTTAAATAACAAGCCATAACTCAAAAAGTATTCATACAATAAGAAATATTTTAGTACATTCTCTAGAAAATATCATAAATATCAGGTTCAAAAAGTTTTATAGAAATACATTTATAATATTTTGAGTTATATCAGACTCGCCATCATAGATTTTGAGCAATTTAAATGCCCACTTCTGGTACATCAAAACCCCACTTCCGGTTTTTCTGACTTTATAAAATGGATTGTAACTTGGCCTTTAGAGGTAGCGTAGAAACAAAACAAAGTATGCTTCGTAAAGTCAAAAGATAACTATTCAATAAAATTTTTAAAAATATCTATCTTAACTGAATTTGGTCATTTTCAACGTGTTCGGATACCTTAACTGGATATTTTGTCAGATGTATCAGAGGTTATGTTGAAATAAAAATTGAATGGTTATTCAAAACGCTGAACATTAAAAATTCAAAAAGGATTGCTCTTTAAATTGTTGTTAACACATCTTTAATGGAATTCTTATCATAATATTTTGCAGGTTTAAAATTATTCGATTTAAATAGCATCTAATGTTAATTCTTTTGCTTCGATTCTCTGAATTAGTTTTTGCCTCACATGCTATGTGAGACAAAATTTCTTGTTTATTATTTTTAAAAAAAACATTGTTTTATTTTTATATATTTTAAAGTTTCTTTTTTATTATATGAACTTATTTTGGTTCTTTTTTTTATTTTGTGAAACTTTTGGATACTATTGGAACCAGTGAATCGCAATAAAATTTACATGTTGCAGAAGTGATATCATTAAAGCGTTACCCCTACAATAATTATCATTAATAAATTAAATTAGAGAATATTTTTTTATGTTCTGACAATTTTCTTTTTGTTTCGTAGTATTCCTTTACGTTTTGTTTTAAATCTGCCATCAATATTTTTAAATCTCTGGTTGATTTGTTTTATTTTTCATATTCATGCAGTTATTATAAATGCGATTTTTTAAAATTTTGGTATTATATGCTAAAACTATGTATATCTAGTTTTTGAATTAGTCTTATTTATTTCAAATTAAAGCTCCTCGTGACTAAAAAAAGAACTTTGTTTTTGTTTCACATTACGTAATTTTTTTTTCTTTGAACAAATTTGTCATGTTGTGAGAAAATTTAATGAGATAAACTTTAAATAAAATATCATTTTTTGCCACATGAATTTGCAATGTAGATATTTATGGTGAATAATTTCATTATTGATTTGACAGATTTAATTTTATTGCCAAACTTTTAATTTATTTCTTTACAATCGGATACTGTTTTTGTAATTACTGGCCAATACCAAAACTATTCATTTAATTGACTCTGATATATGACCTAAATATTACCTAAAATATTTAATATTAATTATAAAATATTAAATTTATCTAAAATATTTAATATATTAACTTTTTAAATATAATAAATTAACAATTCTAAAATTAAACAATGCTTAGTGGTCAAAAATTTGTTTGTTTTTAATCAAAAATGCTTCTTGTGTGTAGATTTTTTTTAAAAAAAAGATATTCACATTCATGAAAAATATTTTAATATTGTGAAGAAAAATAAATATCTTTTTTTATTAAACACAACAGATATTAATTTAAATTTTAAATCTTTAATATCAAAATATGTAAGCACCATAAAGCAAGTTAATTTTTAAAGGACATTTTTAGTTACTGCCCTTTTAAATGTACAGTTGAACTTGTCTGTGTGTGGTAGATAGGGACCGCATAAAAAAGTTACAAAAAATATTCGAAAATTTCGTTAATTATTACATATAACAAGCAACTTCGTCAAATATTATAGAAAAAAATTTTATGCGGTGGAGAGAGACAGCATTAAAAAAGTCGCACTTAGAAAATACGCCAATTATTTACGAAATTTATGAGAAATAGCACTTCCATTAAATAATTACGCATATGGAAAAGTTTTACAATCATTTAGCCCTTGCGGGACGAAGGACGCAAACGCGTGCGTACCGCCAGGGCCGGAGGTTTCCATCGCGAGTGTCACTCACAGGCCGGAGGGTTTTGCGTAGTTAAGCCTAAATCCATAAAAATACGGAAATATAAACGCGTTGTTCAATATTATTCTGTATATTATACGAACGGTATATGCTTCAAATATTTCGTATTAATATACTTTATTTACTTCAGTCTCTTTTTGCTTAAGTACGTTTTTAAATATTTTATCGTAAGCATTTGTAAAAGTCGATCTTGTAAAAAAATAAGGAAAAAAAAAGACAAATTTTGTCTACCAGATCTAACTATCCATAAAAAACAAGACTGAAAACCCATATCATATGCTTTAGCGAAAATAAACATCTTCACTATAAACAAAAACCACATGTTCATTTCAAGAGCAGTCGTAAATCACTCAATTCGGAAACATTCTTTTCCCCTTATGTTTATAAAACAAAAACCACGTGTAAGTGAGTAATATATCTCTCATTTTGAGTAGAAGGTCGGATCTCCATGTATCTCAAATCTTATGGACATAGAATGCCATCTGTTGCCAAACAACTGAGCTTAAAAAACGTTCCAGATCCCTGGCGCACCAGTGAGTCGCTAGGCCTGTGAGGAAGAAATACGCTGGTGCAGATACGCGACACTCGTCTCCTGGCGGTGTTTCGTACTGGCGCGCGGGCGCGACGTTAGTCTCGAAGGGGTTAGTTTCTCATGGTATACATGGAGAAGTTTTCAAAATGCACATGCATAATTGATTGCTACTCATCGTAATCCAAAGCACGCGTCTTCCTGTGATGAATAAGTTCAAAATCGCGTTCGTCACTTGATGATACATTTTTAATTGATTTATCTTTTCGTACAATAAAGTAAGAGATAATTTTTTTGCGACGAAGTTTGGTTTGTCGGTTGCTTGTAAATGTCATATATCCAGATATACACGCTCGAATCTCCTTGTGTGTGTGAAATTTCATACTCCTTTCAGAATTGATATCTATTTTAAGAAAATGCTTTTCCAAAATTTGCTGGAAAGCTGTATCCCTGCATATGTTTTATCCTCTCTCAAAGAACCCGATTCTTCTTGACTATCTTCATAATCTATCAAATTATTGATAATGTCACTGTCTCTGAAAGTTTCGTCTGCAATCAAGCGCGGGCTGTTGGCGCGTTGAGAGAAAGCAACTGAACGTGCATTGTTGGGAGACTGTTTATAACAAATGAATAGAGCGTCTTGAAGTACATATATGTACATTGCAGTGGCCTAAGGTTGTGGTAAAGTTCAGTTATACCTTTTATATCCGAACCCTCTTGTCTACCTGTAAACCCGGCCAGATGTGTAGGAAGAACAGAGTAATCTACAGACATTATTGCCAATCTAATTAATTTATTAATTCTTACTAACAATTACCAAATAGTCACAATACAATTCTAATTAAGGTATATGAATTATAGTAGAGTGCGGAGGTGAGATTCTATAACACGAAGATGCTACTACAGACCCTCAACTGAATCGAAGACAGCTTAAATACGCTCAATTATAACTACGTCGCATACGAATAACTAGCTTCTACTTAATCAAGTGCATAGTACCTGAACCTTTAATGCATCGGATCCTACACTGGAAACTTTCATGCACACTCTTCGACTTGATCAAATGACGATGGCTCCGCACTCTGTAATCCTTAATTAATTCCACTACTTTTCAATCTTCAACTAATTCTCAACTTCTGTTAAACTCCTATTTGCACACATCTAACTTATCAACTTCAGCGTGTCAACAAATCACTTCCTTTCTTACTTACTGCCAACTCGCGAAAACCGAATTTATATAATATCTCATTTACATAAATCACGTTCGCTTCCTCGATGAAAGTTGTTTGAATTAAATATTTTGTTTAAAGAGATGAGGAGATAATAGTGGAACCGCGTATAGATTCGTCACAACGTACACCCTCGCAACATCCACTTCTCTGGGGACGGGGGGGGGGGGCTAGGACTCTATTAGGCCCAAAGCCTGACTAACACCAAGTACATATTTACCCAATTTATAAAATATCAAAGTTAAAACCTGACTTTTCAAGGGGGTTCTAATTTTCTCCGAGCTACTTGTACACTGATAGAAAACATTATAGTGGCGCCAAAGCCATTGAAATTCATATACCGCATAAAAAAAGATGGCACAAAAATAAAATCCTATAAAAAAGGGACTGCACAAAACCAGGTTCTACTGTAATTATATAGATTAAAATATAGAAATATATACACATAAAAGCTTCCATAGACTATTCGTATATTTTTATCATTCAAAAGAATTAGTTTGTTTTTAATTATTTATTTCAGATTAAATTAAAACTTTTTCTCTAGGATATAATCAATAAAATTTTCATACATTTCTCAAATATTTCCTGTTAAACACAATATCGAATACCTGATTATTTTTTATCACACCCGTGAAAAACGCAATCCTCTTCAACTCTTGTTTATCCATCTAGATTCATTTAAAAATTTAAAAGCGTTACTCAATTTAGATGAAAGGTTTTTATTTCTTCTAAAACTAAGCACTCATTTACGAAATACAAGAATAGATTTATAGTAACGGCGGGAAAATAATCGTCAGAAGAATCATCATTATCTTGAATTTAAAACTATTTATTCATCGTTGCCATCTGCAAGCGCTAAATGCGGAATCTTTTCCGATTTAATGAAGTGTATAATCGTCCGAAAACTTCTGAGGAAAATGTGTATAATTATTTCTTTCGATGGAAATCTCATTAAGCGTCTGTTTGGAAGTGTTAGAACAAATTATCGTTTGAGCGTTTCGTTGTTCCACGTTTGTTCTTTTTGGAGGGAAATTTATCTATGCTTAGAACACACTGTTTCGTTCGTTTTGTGTTTGCGCTGATTTTCGAAAGTTTAGAACAGTGAAATTAAATGAAGTATAATTGCTAGTTTCAATCCGATTAAATGTTTTGGAATATTTTTACTTAAAAAGACTTAAATAATTAGATTTAATTTAAACACATTAATTAAATCTATGTTTTGCCCTTTTATTGAATCGCTTATTTATTGCTTTGTTATAAGTTCCTTCGGAAAGGTTTTATATTATTTCTAGGGCATTTCAAAGTATATTTAATGTGTATTTTTCAAAAGCCAATCAGAATATGTCAAATTTTAATTTCTATCTTTGTAAGCGAAAAATAGCTGTTTTCTCACTAATAATTTTCAGTATTAATGCATCAAAATACATTGTCATATTTAAAAATGTCCCATTCATCTTGTTCCAAAACGCTTTGATTAAATATTAATTTTCTACTAAGTCCTTACGGATAAATATCAATTCATTTATAGTAATGTATTTTCCTTTTTCCACCATTCATTATTCGATAATATTAAATGTTTATGCATCAAAAAATACATACAATTTAACATATTTTATAAAGGTTTTCATTTATTTTGATGTATGCATTTCATATTTGACAAAAACCACTGATGTTCAAAATTAAGAGAATTTTCAGATTTGGTCGATTATCTCTAGAACTAAAGGACAGGTTTTAAAGAAATTCGGTAAGTACATAGGGTTAATATAATGCAAAAAGATAAGCATCCAATAGTTTTAATACACACGAGTAATCAAGAGTAATACTCATCGGAGGTATGAAAAAGCAGTTGCAGAACAGAACGAAAAGAAATGGTTAATATGGAGTATGTTACAGATATACAGGCCTCACACCGTGATTTTATACTGAAAATAAGGGAATTTATGAGTTCCTGTGGTTTAATTCTCCTATTCAGGCAACTCTGTTGCCAAGCCTTGGAAGGTTCTCGAAGAGGTGTTGCCCTCCCCGAAGCATCCTGGACTTGCTATATAGTAATAAGGTCTGGAGATCTGACTAGCCAATTCATCCGGCGAATATCCTCACTTTCCAGAAATTCGTTGACCACATAAACTCTATGTGGCCTCGCTTTGTCAACCATTAAAATAAAATTAGGGTCATTTGCACTTCCAAGACCTCATCTCTCTCCCTCACAACGGTCACGGTGCCTCTTTCAAAGACATGGAGGTGTGTGCGGTCAGTGTGATGCCTGCCTAGACCATCATGCCACCTCTGCCATAATGGTCAATTTCTCAGACATTGGAGGGAAGGTAGCGGGTCCCTAGTTTTCTGTAACTCATGAAAGTAAGGCGAGAATAACTGGTAAGGCTGAACCAGGACTCATCAGTGAAGCGAACTTGCCTCCATTCATACATGCTTAATCTCCATGATCTCTGGAAAAACTTTAAATGGAGAACTGAGAAGGAGAGGAGCAGAACTGAGAGAGACGAAAACAGGTCTTCTTAAAAACAGTCCTCTCTCGTGTTGTCTTCTGAAAACAGTCATTTTGAAATTCGGGTTCCTGTGACCACACATACAGCTCACCAGCGAGATGAGAACCTGTAGCATCCCTGTTATGCGTCACTCGAATGGGAAAAAATGGTGATCTTTTCAGGCCGTCGAGGCTCTTAGACTAACTTGCCCAAGCTTTCTCTCGATGGATCCGGGATACTAAAACTGTTCCCCTAAGTCAGTGCTTCTCAAACTTTCAATGTTTGTGACCCAATATTCAATCAGAATTTTCCTCACTCCCCTCCCTTCTCCAAACAATAACAATGAATTGAATTCAATAATACTGTACTTTGACGCTAAAGCTACAATACGACTTTAACATCTTTAGCATTACCGAACGTATATACACTCAAGAGCCAAAACATTATAACCACCGGTCAAGAACGAGTTGGCCCACTTTTGACGCGCAACACAGTTTCAATCCGCCTTGGCATAGATACCACAAGTCCTTGGTAGATGGCCGGAGACAGATTGCAAAAGATGTTTAACAACGGTCAAGCAAATCCGAGATATTGCGAATTGGTGGTCTTTGAACTCAGAGCTGCCATCCCATCACATTCCAAATGTGTTCTATTGGATTGAGATCCGGTGAATTAGGTGGCCAGGACATTAACATCATGTTCCTGGAACCACTCCAACACAATTTTAGCCTTGTGACACGTGGCGTTGTCCTGTTGGAACATTCCATTTCCAGCTGGAAAAACAGAGGCCATGTAAGGGTGCAACTGGTCCGCAATGATGTTCAGATACCCTGTAGCATTCATGGTCTGCTCTACCACAACCACGGGTCCCAGAGACACCCAAGAGAACGTCCCCCAAAGCACAATACCACTACAACCGACCTGTGTATGACCAACTATACCTTGAGGGAGCAACTGTTCGCCTGGAAGACGGCGTATCCTGACACGGCCATCGGCGTGATGAATGACAAACCGTGATTCATCTGACCAGGCAACTCTCTCCCACTGATCCATGGACCAGTCGCGATGTTCCCGGGCCCGCGCCGGCGCAGTTGGCGATAACGCTTGGTCAGCAAAAGCACATGAGTGGGACGTTTGCTGCGAAGCCCCATATCCAACTGAACAGTGTGCTCCGATGCTATTCTACTTGGCCCTGCATTGTATTGGGCTGTCAGCTGAGCCACTGTCTGGCTCCTGTTTTGCTTCACCATGCGAGATAGTCTCCGACGACCTTTTTCTTTGATAGCGTGTGGACGTCCAACACCCTGTCGTCTACTGCTGGTTTCACCGTCATTCATCCACTAAGTCACCATTGCATAAGTACTAACAACTGTAGATCACGAACAACCCACGAGTCGTGCAGTTTCGAAATTACTTGTTCCGAGCCATTACAATCTGCCCTCTCTCAAAGTCGCTTAGAGATCCGCAGCCTTACCCATCACACACAGAAGTGAAAGAATGATTCTTCAGACTCTCCAGCAGCAGTTAAATACCAGTTTTACCTCATCACATGCCTTCCACGTCATCCAGGCGAGTTCATTGCAAAATGTAGGGGCGGTCATAACGTTTTGGCTCTTGAGTATATATACCTTTCCGAACTACGATCTTTTCTATGCACTTTTATCCATAAAATTATTTCGAAGGCTTTGGAATGCTATAAAAGGAACTCGACAATGTGTGTGTGCGCGCGCGCGAAGGATTTACTAATTTCAGAGGATTTGCCTATTTATTCCTTTCTTCCCTGCTCCCCTCCCGAATCCATCACATTCGCGTACCGACGTAAAAATAGTGGCTCTGAGGAGAAAATTGCGTAACTTTTAATCCGCAGTTAAGGGATTAATTATAAACCGTACAAATTATCAAGATAAATGTTAGCTTTTGTATACAACTTTATATATGACAGGCCCATGGGGTCACATGGTAATTATTAAAATTGTTCATAACGCACTATTGTTAAATTAATTGTAAAATGCATTGTACAGTACTGATACATTTATAAGTGTGTATTCTATCAGTGTAAATAAGTATTTTTTTTATTTTGTAGTATGCATTTCGTTTGTTTACTTTCAGTAAATTAAAAATGTTTTAAATCTTTTGTTTTTTTACTTTTTAATATGCTCACGCCCCTTTGTAGAGTTATCACGACTCCCTTGGGGGGGGGGGGGCCGCACAGTTTGAGAAACACTACCCTAAGTTCATCTTGGCCCTGGGTGTTAATCTCGATTTGCGACTGACCTGCTTCTAGCCTACCCACATTTCGCCACCTCATTCCATCATCTAAACATTGCTGATTACTCATTTTTACTGTTTGAGTTTTAATTTAAGCGCTTGCTGGAAAAAACACTGAGAAATTCGGCAAGGTGTGCTAGCGAACGAAATGCGGATTTTTGCACATGCTTTTATAAATCCTGTTACTCGATTAGCTCAAGTCTCAAACATGCACACGCTTACGCATTCGATACCCAGGATATGCATCTTTGTGTTTTGATACAGTATTTTTACATTTCTTCAAATCTCTTCGTGAAATTTGACAAAATATGCAAATTCTCTTAATTTTGAACATCAATGTATATATTAATATAATGAAACAATATGAATGGAACAAAGCAAAGCTTTAAGTAGATAGATAACAAGACAGTATAACTCAAAAATAAGAGGGCTCCATTATTATAATCAAATGAACAAATGATGGTAATAAAGGTATTGAAAGTAATCCCTTGCTTCAAGCTGGTATCAAACCTTAGAGTGAAGTGGGAAAGACTGCTTAAAACATTCGTTTTTTAACACTTTCCAAAAAGTTGCTTCAAATGTGTGTATGTGTATAGCTGCTTTATCATAGAGTACATGGCGCTTTAATCATATTTAGATACTAGCTGGTATACCCGTTCATTGCACGGGGGGAATTGAAAAAATTAAACAATACTGTTGAAGGATAAAAATGTTTTTGATGAGTTAATTTTACTGAAATTGCAAAGAAAAAAAAGGCTTTTTTCATATCTCAGTTGAACAAAAAAAAATCCATATTTGTTAAATTTTAAGTCTGAAGGTCTAATAGCCGATAAAAAGGATTTTTTTATAACGCCCCGTAACTCTCTTGTGAGTCGATTTTTGAAAACCCCTTCCTAAACTGATCTCTGCTCAGCAAAAGTAACGCATTGTCACAAATTTTGTGTAATGAACGCTTATCATAACATAAATAATTTATATCTGAATGTGTAATATGTTAATATTAGTTTATATTGTATTTATTTCTTGTTAAAATTATAATATTCGCTAGCAACGTCGTTCCTAACTTTATAATGGCGATTCAATGGAAACATTGCGAAATGTTGGCCATAGTCAAGTTGGCATCATTTTTGGTGACCACGTTGACAACTTGGCGATTGATTGAATGGTGCAGAAGTTGTTTTGATGTAGCGCTACCTGATGGGAAACTGCAGAAAAAAGATATCGGAGAAAAACCTTTTCCTTAAAAAAATACATATACATTTATATAAAAAATGTGTGTGTGCGCGCGCATTGGATAAATTCAAAAAAAAAAAAAGGGAAAAATACTCTTTTTTTTTTTTTACCTTAAAAATTGAGAGATTTGTTAGGGTTTGAGAAGAAAATACCCAAGCATTTGTGCGTAAATCGACCTTTAATCATTATTGTTCATTTAATCTTCAGAATCAAACTTTTACAACTCTGATTTTTTTTTCCATCTCGATATTACCCAATTTTATATTTTGAAGCTCTTGTTCTAATTTAAATTAAACGACAATGAGATTTAGAATTACTTCGAATATGATAAGTATTACAAAAACTTTAAAACTGATCCTTGTACTTAAATAATTGATGGAGCTATTGTGTGTAGTTAAAAATGAAGTAAATTTAAACAGAAATTGTATAAATAGTAATTAGTAATTGAAAAAAATTTACTAGAATAACGTTAAAATTTTTATTGCTCTCAATTTTTTTTTATTCTTAATGTAAAATGCTTAGGCCTAAATGCATAATTCATTATATCAATTATTCTGGATTTAAATCATGTTTGAAATCGTTTTACTTGAAGCATCGAAAATTAAAATCACAGGAGTTCATGCCAGAGAGGGATAACAATTCACTCTTAAAATAACCCGTACTGAAACGGGCCGAAATATATCCAATCATTTTTTTATTCATTTTTTTATTCATACTGAAAAACGTTTTAAACTAA
>BMAO01000988.1:0-17404 GCA_019973975.1 Trichonephila clavata | reverse complement strand
ACTATTTACTTAAAATCCAATAAGTCTACAAGGAAAATTTTTCAGCTTTCCATTTATATTTTCTTAGTTTATTGTAGGTAAAGTTGGAAGTGGCACGCATATCATTTTTATTAGATAGTGGCACATTTCCCGAAAAAGTTGCCACCCCCTGCTATAGGTCTACTATATCTGTCCGGAAAGTTTGTAACCGCTGCACTCATACTGAAAATCCTCACGATAGCTTTGTATGGAAGTTTGGAGAATGAGAAAGCCCCCATACTTGACCAGGTTCAAAATTACGAAGTCCGTTGCCAATAACCCTTGTTTTGCTTCAGAATACGGCGTAAAGGATCGATACATCAAACGGCCAATTTGAATTCAGGAATGTAAATGTTCATTTTTGGAAGTCTTCTTCCTTTTAAAATTAGAATATTATAATTGTTTAAATGTAATAAAGTACCTTCAGAAAAGCAAAAAATAATGAAAGTTTCAAAACATTTTAATTATTTGTTCTCTTGTGATTTCATGAATTAAAAAAAAAATTGAAATGTATTTAAACTTTGGTAAAAACATAATTACACCTCCCTCCTTTTTTTTTTTTTTTTGCTTTTTTGGGGAGTAGACAGGAATCTTAAGTAATCATTTGATAGCTAAAAATTTATAAAAAAGAAATCAAATATAATTTTTGTAATAATTTAAAAAAGTATTTTAATCAAAAAATGGAAGCGATTAATAGACGTCCAGAGAATGAAAATCTTGCAGCTAAAATGATATAAGTGGGAAAGAATAAAAAAAGTACATGAGAAAGAATGGAATCATGAGGAAAAAAGGGAATATTAAAAAAGTTTTTTAAAAATTCGAAGCTTTATCACAGATATATAAAGATCAACCTGTAACCTTCGGCACAATATGAATAAATCTTACAGATTCGATAAAATAAATCTAAATTCTTCGAAATCTACAAGATTCTATGGTTTTTTCTATGTATTTAATTTAAACGGAAACGGTTCTTTTTTTCTTCTGTTATTGGTATTGAGAGTGCCATAATGAAATTGAGCTTCCAGGCTATTTTTATTCAAGAAAACGAGTTTCATGTTCTGAATTGTTTTAGTTTATGACTGTTTCTTCGACGGAAACTTTTTATTGTAGAATATTCGTTTTCAAATCGCGAAATTTCATTGGAATTCCAATCATCTTCGCAATCACTAGAGCGTGTTTTACTTTTTTTGTGGTAGGAAAAAAGCAATCAAAGTCTGTCTCGAAATAAATTTATCCTAACTATTAATTTAACTAGCAGAAAATCTGCTCTTGGAATGTTTTTATTAAGAAATAACAAGAAACTTTGAAAAGGAAATCGACTACGATTTTACATTCGCAAAGAATTTTTTTTCTGGAAGCATATGTCTTGATCCATTGCTTTTTAATCATAAAACTTTTAGCTATATTTAATTCATAGGAATTTGATACTTTAATATAGCAACGATATTAAATCATAATTACAAAAATTGTTTCAAAGTAATAAGAAACAATCATAGAATAAGTTATTTTTAGTTTTATTATTATTTTTCGAACTAAGATAAAAAATTCATGCGGGAATTTTTATACTAAAAAATGTGAAAAAAATAGCATTCAACATTTAATAAATGTTTTCTTATTCCTTTGCTTTCATTTCCTTATTTGTTTAGTATTTCCTGATTATGAAATATTTGTGCGGTTCCCTTTTATTTTCATTGTGTCATTTAGCATAATTTTATTTGTTTTTGATCCATTATACTTTTTGCAAGGAGCACGTGCAAATTTCTCCAAGTTAAAATCCTCAAATTAAATTTGAGAACTGAACAAATATATCTTACAATTTTACACAAAACACTCTTCTCGGATTTAGTGTTGATTGATTGGACTAATTTTTATTAATATTACATTATTAGTAATCAATTATATTGTTAAGAATTTGGTGTAATGAATGCTTAAATAACATAAGTAATTTATACTGGATGTGTAATACAGTAATATTATACTTTCAGTTGCATTAATTGTATGCTAAAACTGTAAAATTCGCAAATAACGCCGTCCCTTACATTAGAATGACGATTATTTAGAAAATTGGCGATAGAGTCACTTTGGCATCATTTTTGGTGACTTGGCGACTTATTGATGCTTCGTAAATTACTGGAGAAATCTATTAACATCACGATCAACGATGAAGTGGGTTTTTCGAGAAAAAACTCGTGCAGACAATAAATAGAATCCATCCGCTGAAGAGTTAGTACAGTTTTGACCTTTGAAGAGTTGACTAGCGATTAGTTGCTACGATCGAGTGAGTGCTTGCAAATACATTACGTATGTTTAGACACTAATAGTTGTGGATGATAGAAGGCTCTCTGGGATTTATTCTAGATATCATGGTCACGTGAAGGAGATATCAAGAGATTAACTGAACTTAGGCTAAGCCAATGCTTCTCAAACTTTCACTATTTGCCGCCCAATATTCAATCATGATTTCATCGTCTCCCTTCTATACAATATCAATGTATAGAATTCAATAATACTATACTTTGACGCTATAGCTACAAAACGACTTTAACCTCTCAAATGCCACCGCATATATAAATGTCTCACACAGCCAAAACGTTTATTGCGACGGACGTATATATACGTCTTTCCGAAATATTACCTTTTCTGTGCACTATTGTAGATAAAATTATTCCGAAGGTTTTGGAATACAATAAAAGTCTTGACAGTATTTGCTAAGGATTTATTTATTTCAGAGAATTTGCTTATTTATTCCTTTTCTTCCCACACCCCCACCAAGACATTAGATACGCGCGCCTACATGGAAAATGATGGCATTGGGAAGCGAATGACATAAATTTTAATTGGGAGTTAAGGGATTAATTATAAATTGTACAAATCTTCAAGATAAGTGTTAATTTTTGTATATAATTTTATGTATGACAAGTCCATGGATCGCTGGTAATTATTAAACTTGTTCTTAACTTAGTATTGTTAAATTAATTATAAAAATACATTGTGCAATATTGATACATTTATAAATGTATTATACTATTGTAAATGTGTATTTTTATTATATCATAATGTTTTGTTGTTTACTCTCAGCAAATTATAATTCTTTAAAATAATCTTCTGTTTTCGGCTTTTCAATATGCTCGCGCACCCCCTTGTATAGTTATCATGCCCACGGTTTGAGAAACGCTGGGCTAAGCAGTAATGTAACACTACCTTTTCCACAAGAGGAATCATGCCAAATCTTGATTTAGATTTATTCATAAAGTTTTAGTTTCGTAATTATCCTTTCTTATTATTTAAGTAACAAGAGTATCTGTTCCTTTTTTCCGTACGGATGAATTTTTAAAATAAAACGAAGCAACCTCTCTCTTTTTCCAGCAAGATTGCATAGAAATTTTCAATGAAGGCCCGTCTAACCTGACGCAAATTAACAAATACAAGACTTTTAAAATATTTTTTGATGAATTTTTTCGAGAAATATGTTTTCATTATGATTCAGTGAAAGAATAAATGAATAACAAGAGATCTTTAAAAATAGACCATGGCGTCATGAGACGAAATATGCATCAAAAACATTCAAAGCAGTTAACGCAATTTCCCTTCCTTAAAAAAAAAAGAAAGAAAAATGTGCATAAAATTCATCAATTTGTCTCCCTCCCCCTGTCATTTTCTTAAAATAAGGTAAAATTAATATATCCTTTATGTTATAATTCCATATCATTTAGATATAATTTAAATGGAACGATTAAACAATCTAAAATCTGATATTGATGCTTTTTCAGTGTCCATCCGTTTGCCAAAACTCACAAGTATATACATACCACCAAAGAATAAACCTATATTAAAACGCTTGGACTCTCAGATAGTGCACGAACTGAAATGATATGACGGTGTTTTTTACTAGAGCCAGGTATAAAAGTTACTGAAACCACTTCAACGATGAATTTTTGTTAAAAAAATAAAAGGCAAGGTACCGTAAAATCCGGCGTATAGCACGCCTCTATGCTTTCAAGCTACATTTTTTAATGTAAAGGTATATTAGACCGTATAACGCGCATCCCCTTTTTTTACGAAAAAATCTGAAAGGCACTTGTGTAATGCTCTTATGTTTTGAAGTTATTTATTCCTGTTAATATACTAGGAATTAATTTGAAAAATTAATATTCTTTTAGAACTATTCAATTGTCTGAGTTTATGAGGAACACCATCGCTTTTAAATAAAAGGTATTTCGATCTATGTAGAAGTCTAATTTTTTTTTATGCTTATCTCTTTTTAACAAGCTTTTATAAGTTTCATTTGTATGTAACGGAATCTTTGAACTCGATTTATTACCCACTTTAAAAGGTCAAATTAATTTGAAATTTTGCATATTTGTCAAGGACTAATGGCAACTGATCAGGGTTAACGATTTACAGATTTGGCGACTAACTCCAGAAACTCCTTCCAGATTTGGCGACAAAAAGATTAAGTTACAACCCTAAAGTGAAAACACTCATGGTTAATACAAAATACAACAAATAAAAAAAGTGTTCTTTATGGGCAAAAGGGAAGGGTGCGTCAGCACTTATTTAAAAAAAACAATTGCCCAGTTTTTCTGAAAATTAAAAAAAAAAAAAAAGACTCGAGCATGTGAAAAAAAAATTATTTGATGTCATTATACTAAAAGCGAGGACATTTTACACTACTTGGACATTGTACTACATTGTTACATTATACACTAACTCAGCCTTTTGGTAACAGTAATAAATTATAACAATTGATATCGAGCCCTCCACGCTTTTACTACAATGACATTAATTTTCTGGGCATAATTTCTGATATTAATTTGGTAACTATATGCCAGCTTTACAAACAAAAAAAAAAATACACAGACACTTTTTTCTATACCGTTAGAGCTCTACTAAAGTTACCGAGAAACGAACAAAATTTGTTTGTACAGCATGCATTATTCTACTATGTGTCGATATCTGTTTTCTAAAGCTTCATGGACGTATAAATTATTAAATTTTTGAATGCAAAGTAAATCTAATTTATAATTCCTTTTGTAGATTGTAAAACGAGTATTTGCAAATTATATTTTAAATATCACACTGAACTGAACTCAGAAGGACTACGGTGCTTATCTCAGTTTTCGTGGCCTTAGGCGCTGGAGTGCATGTGCAGACGTTTAGGTTAAGTGGTCAGTCTGACGCGAAACACTCAATGTTCAGTTCCCAAGCAAGCTTGGTACTCATTTATCGATCCACTGAAGGGATGAAAGGCTGAGTCATCCTTGCCCAAACCGGTATTTGAGCCCCGGACCTGTGACGGGGAAGCGCAATACACTACCACTCAGGCACTGGGCTTCTTAAATATCACAGATGGGGGGGGGAGGAATAGGAAATGCATTTGATAAGATGTCTTACCTTTGAATAGCTCCATAGCTTCTAGGGGGTGGTGGGAAATAAACTCTCCCCCCCAGATGTTCTTAAAAGTCGGATTAATTTTAGGGATTAGGTCAGATTAATTTCATAATCCAGGACTTCGAGCCTGAACAGAATCGAAAACGGAAAAAACCGTTAGATTGATAGGAACGAAAACCGAAACAGAAGCGAAAAAAGTATCGGTTTATTTCGGTTCGATATATCTTCAGTCATTTTGCTACTGTCAACAACTTATCGATAATTTTTACTTTAACGTCAATCATATAATTATCATTAATATATGTACATTGTTTTTCGATTTCCTGTTTTGATGTTCACTAGTATTTTTCTGTTTCACTTTTACTCGAAACTATCTATAGAAGACATATTTATTTGAATTGAATGAACCAGAAGTAGAGATGATTTAAGATAAGAATATACATAAAGTAAAACTATTCACTTGTAACTGAACCGATATATTTTTTTAGATGAACCGGAACAAAAATAAAATGTGGTTCAAAGCACTTTGATATTCTAAAGGAATATCTTTTTATATAAATCAATCTTAATCCCACAAAAATATTTTAATATAACTTTATTGTTATGACTCTATAAAATATTAAAAAGAAAACATAGATTTCTTCTTATTAATCTTAAATTTACTGCAGCATTATATAAGTAATTGTGAATTCAGCAAATTGGTTCGATTTTTTAAAATTTAATATCCGAAAAGAATATTCAGTTTTTAAAGAGGAATCTTTTCTAATAGTTGGGAAAGGAATACCAAAAAACTGTTCGGGTCATTCGACTTTTCTGCTGAATGGGCGGGAAAACTCACACCAAAAAGGAACTCAAAAAGCCAATATATATTCACCGTAAACATTCTTACTCTTCACCTCCTGCCCGTGGTAAAAAAAATTTAAAGTTAAAAAAAATAGTATTCCCAAACAATTCGATCTTTCTCTCTTTTTTTTTTTCCATTCAACTCTTGGACCAAAATTGTGTTTCTATTTTGAGTCTGTGAGTTTCGCTTTCGGTTTGTATTTATTTATTTGCCTTCTGGGTTAGAAGAAAAAAAAATAATGGAAAAAGTAAAAAAAAATCCTGTTTTTTGACCCATTGCTTCGAGTTTTTATTGAATACCTGACACTAGAGTTTTGAAGTGCTCCAGGCCGACTACGTTGTTATTGCTATCCCTTTCCCTCCTCTCTATTCGTCTTTTCCTTTTATTTCTTTTCCACAATTCTAAGAAACATCTATTTTTTTCGTTCAAAATGTCATCTTTCAAATAAATGAAAAAAAAAAACAATAAAAAGAAAAGAAAACTGTCATCTTCAGGGCTTTAATTGAAATAATTTTTTTTCCTGTTTTTAGATGATTTTTTGCTTTGTATGTTTGAAGAGTTTTAGGGCATATTACAAATTTTATATTTTTATCATTTATTTCACTATAACATATAATTTGTTACGGGTACTCTATTCTGTTTCTTCAACTAGTCCTCTTGAGGAAAATATTCTTTAACTGTGATTTTAGTTTAAAAATCGCTTTCGTAGAGCTGATTGATTTTGAGCAAGTGTAATTACTATCCAAGTACCTCTCGCTGAGTATGTGAGTTAATGGTTAAGCGAAGATCATTAATCGTAAAATCCAAGTATTAGTGAACGTGCACAGCGAGTTGATGTTCGCGTAACTTGAGTTCACAGTAGTTGAAGTAGAATCCACCAGGATTTGGTGAAGTAAACTATTTTGGAGCTTACCGAGCTATCGGGCATCGAGAAGGGTCATAACAAGGAGCTTCAACTCGAGAAAAGTACTTTAAAAAATTTAGGACATCCGATTAAGGGTTAGGATTTCTTTTTGCTCCCAGAGTTAAGTTACGAAATTGTGGACTTCGTAAAGTGCTAAAGATAGAATAAAAGTAGCTATTTTTAAGATCATGTCGGCACCTTCCTCGAACCCTTTCCCACCCACCACCTTCGGGCTGCGAGAAAATTTTTTAATAAGATTCTGCTGAAGCATTTTATGCAGTTTGAAATAGAATTTTATTTTGGTGATGAGATTAGAGTATTTAAATATCGGTCATGTCTAGTGAATGGATTGATTTACCTGATTTATATGTGTTTAAACGTCATACACATACATCAAATTTGGAATAAAATAGGGCTAAAAGAATAATTGATCATTAATCACAACACATGACATGTTGTTTTGAAAGTATTTATTTATTGCAAAACAAATGCAGGCGTCATTCGTATAACGCGGTACTTCTTGAACACGGTTTCCATATTACATGGCACAAAATTTGCGATTACTATAACGCGGATTCGATATTACTCGGCTCAAAATGAATTAATTTTTAATTAAGTAAATGAAAATGTTTTTTGTTGTAAAAAAACCCTTCACAGTAGTACGTAGCGGATAATTTTAAAGTGAATTGCAAAGTTCTTTAGTTTCTTATAGAGAAATTCTGAAAAAATTTCAGGATCGAAACAGACAGGAAATTGCAACTATGTCTGATAACTTTTGGAATGATGTAGAAATAACTTGTGAGGAGGAGTTAAACCAATTCTGAGGGAAAAAAAACAGAGATTAGCTGTAATTTTTGATGACAGTGTTGTTGACAACTGATTTTGTGATCCTAATAAATCTCGTTTCTATTTATTTTATAATACTAATTTTTTTGCATGTATTTTTAATTTTTGCATTTCATATTTTTGTTTTTGATTAAAAAAAAAGTTGAAGTTAACTTACTTCTTCATCAGTATGTTTCTTTGGAACGAAATTTCAGCTATATCATAAAATTTTACACCTTAAGATTTTATTTCCATATAATACGGTACTCATTGTCTTGATTTATAGTACTATTTTAAAGTTTCGTACAATAAGGTTTCAAAACAACACGGTACATATTGCCCTGATTTATATTTTATGTGAATACATAATTAATTTAATAAATAAAGTTACAATTATAATAAATAAACAAAAAGCCACGTGTAACATAGTTTCGATATAGAACGGTACGAATTAACCGTGTTATACGAGAACGCTTGTATATATTTGCTGCGTCAAAATTCCATTTAGCTAATTACTCTCTGAAGAAGAAACCTTAAAGTATACACATTTTAATGATTAAACATGAGAAGTATTTATTTTACTCATTCAGTTTAATATTAAATTGCCTCGTTCTCTGAAGTAACTAGAGGGGTGTGGGCCACGGACCGCATAATTATGAACCACTGTCAAGTGACAAGGATGGCACCTGAGATGATACCCCGCCCTCTCCAAACTTCCACACCCTGACAATGGGAGAACTTTGATCCTCAGCGTATTTAACATAAGACATCCGTGCATTGTCCGTCATTAATGGTACTAGGACTCGAACTCAACGACGCAGGCTACGCGTTCACGACCTTGAGTAATGGGCTCGATTCATGTGACCTCATAGTCACATGATAATGATAGTGTGTGTTTCTAGCCAATCGGTTCAAAATCTGATGTGACATCATAGTCACACGATAAAAGCAATCTTGTGTTTCCAGCTAATCAGATCATGCGATTCGGTGTTGCCAACTTTTGATCTTTTCAGAAACTTTCTATTAAAAAATACGAATTAGTCAACAACAATAATACACACAAGTAGACAAAATGCATTTTATTTTAAAGTACAAGTATAAAATGGGATTTGGTTTCAATTTTAAAATATTTTGAAGAAATTTACTCTTTATAACATTTTAACATTTTTGCCCAGTTATAAAATTTGAAATTTTTCTCAAGTTTTAAGAATAGAACAACAAGTACAATTAGATTGATGTTTCTTTTGAATTCAAAGGAGACCACGTGTTTGTCTTTATCATGAGACTGTCATGGATTGAGCCCATTGGCTACCACGACCATCTATATTATAAAAAAAATACGCTAAAATTCTGTTAAGTGATATACAAAAATAAATAATTTATATAAAAAAAATGTACGTCTAAAATTCGGCAAAAAAAAAAAAAAAAAAAAAGATTTATTCTAATATTGCTTAGAATATTGGTGTGTAAAAGTTTAGGGACAAACACATTTTTCGAGTGCTTTTCAAAAACAACTTGTCGTGATCCATCGACAGTGGGTGTTGGAGGGTTCGAGTAAGTCAGCGATATATTTCAATCTAAACAATTCTATTGAATATATATCACTTAATAGACTTAATCAACTTAATTGAGAAAGCACTTAAATCATAAACCCGAGGCGAAATCAAACTTATTAAATTGATTATTATAGAAAAAGAGCACTTATCTATTAACCTGAGAGTTTTAGCTTCTACACTTGATTAATTGTTTCGTCTTGAGTTAACCATACAAACACAGGACGCTAACGCCATGTTTTCTTCTATCTCACTTTTCAACCATCATCTCGCACACACACACACACACACACACACACACACACACACACACACACACACACACACACACACACACACACACACACAACACACACACACACCACACACACACACACACACACACACACACACACACACACACACACACACACACACACACAACACACACACACACACACACACAACACACACACACACACGCACGCACGCACGCACACACACGCGCCACACACGCACACACACACACACACGCACACCCACCCACGCACACACACACACACACGCTACGAATAACACTTAAATAGAAGCTCTAATTTAAATAAAACCAAGTCTTCTTTACGGAAAGCAGTTACATCACAGTTAAAGGGCAGTTAAAGGAATATTTTATCCTAGAGGATTAGTAGAAGCGTGAATAGACCGGTTACAAATTGAACTAATTCAAGTGAAGTTAGGTATGAAAATACTTAAAAGTATCTATAAAAAGATGCCAATAAAAATAATGGTACTCGCTCATGATCATGAATTATATATATGCCCATGAGAGCAAAGAATGATGGAGCAGTATGACATTTGTGTAGGATGTAATATCGTATATGATCCCCCCGACCAGCAATAAAGTTTTCACAGTAAACTCTCATAAAAATCTCTGTTTATAAAGCAATTTAATGAGGTCTGGGGACATTGTATTCCATGCTCTTCCACCAAGGCACTTTTTGCTTTTGATAGTGTTCTGGGAGAAGGTTGGCAAGCTGAAATTGCTTTGTGAAGTGCATTTCAGACATACTCATTGAGATTTAGGTCTAGAGATTTGGTTGGCCGCTCCTTCCTCTGAATATCCTCATTCTCAAGGTATTCATAGACTTCGAGCGTTATCGATTATAAAAACAAACTGAGAGACAACTGACTTTCTGAAAAGTTTCATGCTGGGTTCTAATGTCTCATCCCTATACCTCAGAGCAGTTAAGGTACCGTGATGGAAGGAAAGACGTGAATTCACCTAACCTTCTAGGTCCATATCACAACACTATCACATTAGTAGTTATATATTTTCCTCATGTTCTAGGCTTGGAACCGGGTTCCTGGTCCCTCTATGTGTAACCACGTTGAGAATCAGAGTTTAGACTGAGCCTCGACTTATCAGAGAAGGAAACACATGTCCACTGCTCCAGTGTTCAAGTGTAATGTTGTTTTCACCATGCCAGGGATGCTCTCCTGTGACTTGGAGGGAGTGAGATACTGACCATTGGTCTCCTGACAGGAAGCCCAGCCTCAAAAAGCCTCCGGTTCACCTAAAAACTGAAGTACCAGAAATAGCGGAGAGCTGATTAACAAGATGAATAGCTACCACCTCCTTTTTAGGTCTTTTAGTTAAAAGCCAAGTAGAGATCACCCTTCCTTGTTGGGACTCGTGAGCTCGAAACCCTAAAATTTTCGATTATTTTTGCTCTGCTGAAATAAAGAATTATGTAACCTTCAGTGCTTCTTATGTCGCACAAATTCATCAATTAAGACAATTGCTAAACCCTAGCAATAGAGGTATATGTATTTGATATCATTTTGAATTTAAACTTACAATTAACAATTACTTCATTATTATTTCGATAATTATTCAATAATCAATTTAAATTTATAAAAATAAAAAAAGTAATTTACTTTGTCAATTAATTTTACAAATTACAGTTGTAGTACTCTATACGTTACAAACATAAAGAACTGTTAATTGAGTTCGTAAACTGTCTTCAATCTAAATTTTAGTGGGTTTTTATCTATGGAATAACAACAATGAATATAAATGAGAAAAATAATAATTTTCAACAAGTAATATAAAAAAAAAAATTAAAGTCGATTCTTACTTCATTAGAAAAATTTACTGGCGCCATTTATTGCAGATAAACTTAACTTCGTCAGAAATAACGCAGAATAATTTAAAAATAAAAATAAAGCTTAATTAATGAATTAATATTTGAAAAAAAAACTGTATTAACATCAAGTGTCATCCACTACAAGTTTAAAAACATGCATTTGAACTTCAGTGTGATGAATAAAAAGTACTTTATCAACGATTGAAAATTTGAACAAATGTATGAATAAATAAACAAATATATATAGGAAGAGAGTGAATTAACAGTAAGAACTGAAAAATGCAATCGAATGTGAATTTTAGAAGATTTCTAAAGGTTAAATAGATATATGAAACTGAATTTTAAATTTTGCTTGAATTTGAGTAATATCAGTAAGAAAAAAAAGGGGGGGGGGATAGACTGAAGGTCCCACGAATTAAAGCGACTTTTGTTTTATGAAAACAAATATTTTAAGTTTTGTGAAAAGGAATTCTAGTTTAATGTTTTCTTCAACGACATAAGCATTCAGAACTGCCAGGTAATAATATTTTGCTTAGCTGTAAAGAGAATAACTTCACTTACTTAAATAATTGTATTTTCCAAAAGTGAGAGCAATTTTTTTTGTATATATATGTAAATTAATAACAATTAGTCAAAATATTATAATTTGGCAATTTTTACTTTCCAGGTAATTGTTCACCATACATTGATGCTCTAATAATGACCCCCGTTTCATGGGACTATCAATAAGTTAGTTTGAAACGCGCATCCCTTAGATCTGATAAAACTCCAAATTTAAATATTAATTGAGGAAACTTTCCAATAATTAAATTATTGGAATATAGATTGTAACATTAATTTAGACTACACAGTTACAGTCACGTTACATAACCAAATCTTAGGAGATTAATTTTAAGACTATAATTAATTTTATGATATTTAATTAAAAACGCTCCCCTAAGAAGTGAGAAATCACGGACAAAGAGGGATATAAATTTGGATTTCACGGGGTAGCAAATTTTCACGCGTGTTTTCTCTTAGACAACCTAAGGGTCTGAGGGGTATTAACAATTTTTTTTTTTCGAATTTTCGAAAAAAATATATCTTGTTCTTCATTTTTTCTGAACGTTTTGATACTAACCACGTGACAATACTCTAAAAACTTCGAAAGTTATTCAAAAAAATTGCAAACAGCAATTTAGTCATAACAACTTTTAAATGGACAGATGCCACGCCCATTTATTTTTAAATGTATGCATACCTTTCATTTTTCTGTTTTTAATAAGCCTCATGAAATATTTTAAGCGCTTGAGTTGATCAGAAGGAAGCCTGCAACTCAACACATTCATTCTGCCGTGTTTTGATTCTGTTGTGTTTACTTTAGTACACGTTTTTTTAAAACGCTTATCTAAATCGAAGATATGTGCTGTTTTATTCTGAAAAAATCGTTGGGCAATCGCCCCAACAAAAGATTTAGAGGAAATAAATATTTAAAGGTAAGTGACTCACATGTTACAGATATGAAAGATACGAGGAAGTGTGCAGAATTGAAAAGTACAAGTAAGTGTGCCGAAATGAAAAATGCTTCTAGTAAAAAACTTTCAGGAATTCAGACTTCATTAAAGTCAAATCTTGTTAAGGTAAGTGAAAACTTCAAAGAATATCGTATTTTTGATTTTATTTCAACCTTTAGCTCTATTTTGTCAGTATCATGCTGTTTAAAATGTCATAAACCATTAACAATTAATGAAAAATCCACTCGTGGTTTATGTTCGAATTTTGAAATACATTGTAAAAACTGTGGGAGTATTTGTACTTTTTCAAGCTGTGAAAACATTGGGAATAAAAATAATGCTCAAGAAATTAACAGAAGATCTATTTTAGCAATGAGATGCATAGGTCAAGGTTTAGAGTCATTAAAAACCTTTTGTTCTGTAATGAGTCTTCCTAATCCTGTTGAACAAAAATCATATGATGTTATTAATAATAAACTTTCACTTGTTATGAAGGAAGTCGCCGAAGAAAGCATGAACAGGGCAGCTGTCGAAGAAAATTCTTCGTTACCTGATAACATTTTAACGGTAAGTGGTGATGGACCTGGAAGACGAGAGGACATTCATCGTTGATTGGAGTATGTACTTTAATGGGGCCGAAACAGGTAAGGTTTTGGATAGGGAAGTGTTGTCCTCATTTTGCAAATGAAGCGACAGTTATAAAGGGGTAAAGTTTGGTATCAAGTACAATAAATGGAAAAGAGCGCATAAGATTTCACGTAGAAAAAATTATTCTGGCTCTGCTGGTAAGATGGAGGTTGACGGATGTTGAGGATTTTTAATCGATCAGAAAAGCTTCACAACCTGAAATATTCGAACTACATAGGAGATGGCGACACAAAAACATTCAATGCCCTTTCTGAAAACAATCCATACGGCGATGACCATCTTATTCAGAAAATAGAATGTGTAGGCCATGTGCAAAAGAGAATGGGTACAAGGCTTAGGAAGCTTAAATTAGTATATGGTAAGAAGAAATTATCTGATGGTAAAACTATAGGCGGTAAAGGTAGGTTAACTGATAGTTTAATTGATAAGCTTGCGCATTACTATGGTAATGCTATTCGATGCAATTCTACTAGTGTAAAGGAAATGCGGAAAGCCATTTGGGCTGTTTGGGGTCATTCTTGCAGCACCGATGATGAACCGATGCACTGATTTTGTCCTACAAATCCAAATACATAGTGTAAGTATAATGCCACAATTAATAATAATTTACAAAATTATAAACACAAACCCTCAGTTGCGAAGCTGTTCGAGATGTAATTAAGCCTGTATTTGCAGACTTATCTCATCTGCACTCCTGAAGAAATGCTTAGGAGGTAAGACACAGAATCCTAATGAAAGTTTAAATTCATTAATCTGGAAGTTTTGTTCGAAGACGATTGATTCTAGCCTTCAGATTGCAGAGATTGCTGCAAATCTAGCAACCAGCATTTTTAATGATGGAAATCAAATACTTATTACTATTTTAGAGAAATTTGGCTTAAAAATTAACAAAAATGTTTGTGTGTCCCTGGCTGAACGTGACAATCGTCGAATCTTTACGTCAAGAAAGAGGAGCTCAACGTCATCGTTTGAAGCTTGGAGAGATAAAAAAATTAAAAAGAGTACATAAATTGAGCTGTTTTAGCAACAGGAAGGCATATCCTATGATCCTGGAGCATTTTAGCATGTAAGTTTTAAAATTTATTTTCTCAAATTCAATTTAAAACTTTAAAGCCTTTTTTCTCAGTTTGTGTTTTTTTCACTTACGCGCATTGCGTTTCAAAAACTATCATACTTTGATGCATAAAACTTTACAGAATTATAAACTCTATCATAATCTTTAATCCTAGCTATTTATAGTATTACATATTTGTAATTTTTTGAAAAATTTCAAAAAATTAAATTTTTTGAAATTTTTTAAAATGTACTTTTTTTATTTTTAAAAATATTATTTTTTATTCTTTTTATATCTAATCGCTACCATCTAATAAGGATATATTTGACTTTATAAATCAACTTATTGCTAGTAATTAGAATTATTATTTCAGAAAATATCATGCGCGTCGTAAAACTTACTATTTGTTTCATACAAAAATTTTTCTTATATTTATGTGCTTATTATTTTTAAAATTATGATTATATTTTAAACATTTTATACTTTTTTGAAACTTTATTCCTTTATAAAAAATGTGTAAAAGAATCAAATTATTTCATTTTAACCTCAAAGAATTATTTCTAGTCGAAAATTGTTCATATTTTGTGCTCTCGAACATTTTTAACAGAATAAAAGTAGTAATTCTAAGATCATGTCTGTTCCTTCCTCGAACCCTCTCACACCGCGACCGACGTGTCGCGACAATGTTAGTAAAGCGACTAGGGGAATCCAATAAGTTGTTAGAGATCTCAAAGAAATATATTGACTTAAGAGAATGTCACTCAGGAAATCTACTGGAAAGAGTCTTTCAAGATAGCTGCGTAGAGATTTCAAAGGTATTTCAAAAGTTCCCAAATTTGGCCATTTGGGTTAAAACTTTCGAACCTTCTTTTATGCTTTTATTTTAAAGCCCATACATTTAAGATTCCAAAAAACACTCTATGTTTATTTCTACGATATTTGGAAGCAAAGTTACAGCAAAATTAGTAAACCGGAAATGGAGTTTACAAAACCGGAAGTAGATCCCTACACAAAATATTTTTAAGATATTGAATTGAAATTTTCAGAACATGTTTTATTTAGTTATATATGTGCCATGAATCAAAATCTAATGTCTGTGTATATATTTAAGCACATTATTGCTTTTTTATGGAAAAAAACGATTAATTTTTTTAAAAAAGCGAGTTTTTTTTGCATGAAATTTACCTTATTTAAAAATCTTTCAAAAATATTACAAATCTTTTAATTCCTAACACATATAAAAATGTTATTCACCTACTGTATAAATATTATTTGAATACATTCATTAGAATTTTGAGTAACTGCAATTTTTTATCAGAATTTCACTAAAAACTACAATTGTTATAGTCTATAAATTCTGTAGAAAACAGCAAAAAGTTAAAGAGAAAAAGTCAAAATTAGTTAAACATGAAGCTAAAGAGATCTTGTCATATAAATATGGTGAGTTTAAGAAATGTACAATTAGTAGAAAATTTTTCATATTGTATTAAAATCTCTCTCTCTATATATAAATGCATTTTCTGAGAAACTATGTTTTTTAATATTTTGCTTCACGGTAAAGTTCCCCACAGGATTTCTTTTTAAGATATTGAATTGAAATTTTCAGAAAATGTTTTATTTAGTTATATCGCCCGTATAGACTATAATCTAATCTCTGTGTAATGTATTTTACTGCACTTTTTGTGAGAAAATAACATTAGTTTTTTTTGTAAAAAGTTGAGTTCTTGCATGAAAAATGATATATTTCAAAAACTTTCAAAAGTATTACAAATGTTATAGCTCTAAGCACAGATAATGATATTATTTATGTACTGTATAAATATTTTCGAATATATTTGATAGAATTTTTAATATAAGCCTTACCGTAACTGCAATTTTTCACTAAAATTTCACTCAAAATTCCCAGTATATCCAAAATTATTTTTAATTTTGTGGAAATTGTACTTCAATTCCTAGATTTATGCCCCATTTCAAATAAAAATGTGTTTATTTAGTTGAAAATTTATATATTTAAAAAAAGTGCTTCGAAGGTAGTCGAAACTTAAAAAGTTCGAAAATTAAAAAGTTCGAAAATTAAAAAGTTGTGTCCGGAGCAATGGTCATTTTCCTCATGAAAATTCGAAAAAATTAATTTTTTTCAAAGCTGAATAAAAATGAAAGTTTTAGAGATACAAGAAAACTTAACAACCTTAAAAGTAAACAATACAGTGAAAATCGTTTAACATGAAACTGGGGGGGGGGGGGCTGAAATATTTTTTCGTGGAAAATAAATTTTGTGTTAAAGGATATTTAAAAAAAATATATATATATTCAACAAAATTAAGTTAATAAGAGTCATTTTATTTACATAGAGCTCTGGCTGAAACTTACTGTATTGAAACATTTCCGTAAATGGCTACATTTTTAAAATTATTGCTTATGTAGAAAGCCGCACCAAAGTATTTACAGATTTCCGTTTTTCTCGTCCGTTTTTAATCAATAGCCTTAAGAATTTCATTTCATTTAAGTGAAATAGCAGTTTGCTTTCCCCGAGCTCTTGTTATTGTGCTAG